>JAUKPS010121238.1:0-99255 GCA_032273165.1 Chlorellidium tetrabotrys
AAGATGCCACCACAAGTTTAGATGCTTCTAGCGTACCACCCATCATCATAATGGGAATAGCAGACGCAGCGAAAAGTGCCATCAGACCAGCTACTGCATAGTAGGCTGCGATGGCAGATAAGGTTAACGCTGTTGGTAGTAGTAAGTATGTCATCATAATTTATTTTTTATGTGAGAGCCATGAACCCTAACGGATATTTGTCCATTGTAGTAGTCGTCTGACTCCAACACCTTTCTTGTGAATTGTTCTCTGGCTTCTATGTACGAACATAGTGCCTTCGAGTTACAATAGTATAGAATCTCACGCTTGAAGTTATCTTTGCCAAGTGATTCTACATCCTTGTTTAGTTCAATACTTGAACCATAGTAAGTCATCCAATCAGAATCAATCTTCGATCTGATTTTCTTTTTCTTCTTTGTACCGTTCTTCAGAGTCACAGTCTTGTAACTGGTCTTTGAAAACTTCGATAATTTCTTACCGATGTACTGCCTACCTGTAATGAGGTTTGTGATGTTATACACAAACCCCACACAGTCTTCTGGTAATTCTTCAACGATTTCATTTTGATAAGTCCATGACATGCTTTAGTTAGCATCGTCATCCTTGGGTGCCTGTTGATCCTGAGCCTGTTGTTCCGCTAGCTTTGCAGCTCTATATGCGGGAGATTTAATTTTTGGTTTGAGCCTGCGTGTTTCTAGTATTTCTACTCTCATTGCGCTAGCAATTCGTCGAAGTTCCGACAAATGTGCGCGAGTACGCATACCACTGGCATGCGACTCTGTAGTTGCCCAATTTTGATAGTCCTCAAAGTACGCTCTGAGTTCTTTCATCAGTTGATCGTGCAACTCATCATACTTCATTAGTCGATCTCAATATCATTTGCATACGATGTAAAGCCGTTTTCTTTAATAACTTTAAGTACATTATTAACACGACCAATCAATTCATCCTTGTGAGAGATTAAGAAAATGTTTTTCTTGCGCTCACGTGCCATCTTTTTAAGTACGCCCAGTGCGTTTTCAACACCGTTTGCATCTAAACCGTTGTCAATAAGCTCGTCAACAAACAACAAGTTAATGCTTTGATACAGACTTTCCCACACATCGCGGAATGCCCAGCTCAATCCTAGAATTAAACGATTGCGTTCACCACGTGACAAGTTGTCAAAGTCTAGGTCTTGACCTAACTGTGTGATCTCAACGTTTAAGTCGTTTAAGAAACTTACTTGATGCGGTAACCCCATCTTGTCAAGATAGTAGGTTAATCTATTGTTCAAGTAGGCAAGGTTTTGATCTATGATCTTCTTACGAATAAACGAATCCTTGTTTGTCAACAGCTTTAACAAAAACTCTTGATGATCCTTCATAGAGTTTAGTAAATTAACGTTATCCCAAGAGATTTCTTGCATAGCAGTATGCTTGAGATCATCAATTTGTTCTTGATACGGGTCAATTTCTTCTGCTCTCTTTACTAGAGCAGCTTCTAAACTAGTAAGATTGTTCTGATGCTTGAGTGCTTCTTCTACAGTATCATAGTAAGTTTTAGGTCTGCCGTTAATATCACCGATTGTGTCTAATTCTTGTAATACACTTGCGTAACTATCACTAACACCTTGTAGGTAAACTACTGCATCTGCTAGATTTTTCTCAGCATTTGCAGACATTTCTTCATGCTTGTGACTGTGTAACCCTTGTTCACAAGCCGGGCACGTCTTATTCTTTAACTGTTCTAGTTCTTTAGTATACTTGTTAACACTTTTATCTGCTTGTATTACGGCTGTTTCAAGCGTGGCCTTTTCTTTATTAAGACTTTTAATTTTAGCAGCATGTTCGTCATAGACTTTTAGTTTAGCATGTTGTGCTAGTTCGCCTTCGATGTCTACGCTTTGCAGTTCTGTAATACTTTTTGTAATTTTTTCACAGTCTGTTTTCTGTTGTGCATACCACGCTGATTGTCTAGTCTCTAAACCAGTAATACTAATTTGAATCTTGTCGTTAGACTTCTTAGCAGCTTCGATATCTGCAGATTCTTGAAAGATATTTTCTTTAGTAAGCCTAATCTGTTCTTTAAGACTATCTGCTTTCTCTGATAGCAGAGTAATACCTAACAGTTGTTCAATGATCTCGCGTTGCTCATTGGCTTTTAAGCTGAGAAACGGTTCTGTGTAGGTGTTAAGAGCTACAATATGTTTAAACATGTCGTGGCTCATACCTAACAAATCATCAATGTCTTTCTGCGTTTCGCGCATATCGCCCTGACTGTCATCAGTTGATTCTGCACTCTGTTCTTGATTATTAACGTAGAACTTCATAATAGTGGGCTTACGTCCACGTTCAATCTTATACTTGTTACCGTCCTTTTCAAAGGTTAGTGTAACCAGCATGTTCTTATTGTTAATCTTGTTAATTAAGTTATCTTTCTTGATATTGGTCAGTGCGTTACCATACAATGCAAAGCTCAATGCATTAACAATGGTAGTTTTACCTGTACCATTACGTGATCCGCTGTCATCACCACCTTGATCTAAGTTTTCACCTAATACAAGTGTTAGTTGTTCACGACCAAAGTTCACAGCCTGGGTTTGATTACCCACGCTCATAAAGTTCTTAACTGTTAAATCTTTAATTTTAATCATAGGCTATTGTAAATCTCCAATAGGATCTTCTTATCAAATGTATCACTTTCGATACTGATAAGTTGATTGGAGACAATTTGATCTACACTTTCAAATGCTTGGATGTCAATGTCTGTGTTGATCTCAAGTTCTTTCTTTTCTGGAATAAGTGTAAGTTCACGGATTGTGTAGTCAGTCATGAACTTTTCTTTGATGAAACTAGCTTCTTCATAGCTAATGTCAATGTCTAAGCTAACACGTAGATGCTGGTTAGGCTTGATAATCTTATCAGCATCGTCGATCAGTTCGCTTAGTTTAACTGTGCGGAAGGTAGGCTGCATGGGCCATGTATGGTATTCGGGCTGACCTCCCCACTCAAGTACCATCATTCCGCGGTCATCATCCCAGTTATCAGCATAGTTGTGCGGGAATGCATTGCCGATATAGATCATATTGCGCTGTTGCTGGCGCTTATGGAAGTGTCCGCTGAACCCGAGCTCATAGTTTTTAAAGCTATCTAACTGGATTTCGCCGTGATCTGGCATCTGTACCATAGCATTCATAAAGAAGCTAGGCAATTCAAAGTGACCAAAGATATACTTCCCACCTTTCTTGCCTACTGACTTCCATTCTTCCCCAACGAGCCAAGGACAAAGAGTGACGTCGCCAATAGTAACGGGCTCGTGTACCACAGTGATACCAGGAATATACTTTCCGAACTCCACGCTATGGATGTCTCGCTTATCTTTGTAATAAAGATCATGGTTGCCAGGAAAGAAATAAAAGTTATCAAAAGCCTTTCCAAGTTTCTCAAGGGCTCTAAGACTGTAATCCATAGTTGTAATATTAAGGCTATTACGATTATGATGCCAATCGCCCATAAAAATTCCAGTATCACACCCTTCCTCCTTGGCTTTAGCAATGTACCAATCAACAAAGTCTTCACAGTCTTGATTGTGTACTTGACTGTTTGACTTTAATCCAAAGTGTATGTCTGTAAAACAGGCTACTCGTTTAAAAAGGTTACTCAAGATAGTATCTCCATTGATCTATTATAGTTGTTTTAGAACTACAGGTCAATCAGTAGTTTCGTCGAATCGTTTGACAGCAGCCGCGTGTTCTCCAGAACCGGTTCTTGAGTAACTTGGATTCATTCCGTTGATTTCCAACAGATCATCACGGATGTTTTGATTGCGTTTTTCTAAGTTGATAATCCTAACAAAGCTGTTGGTAACGGCGGCAGTAAAATACGCAAAAGGATTGTCCGATTTACTTTCATCGAACTGTAAACCAATTTGAGTAAGCTGTAAAATTGCCTGCCCTCGCATCTCGTCATTGTAAGTATATCCACGAACGTTACCACGGGTAGCATATCGTTCACACAGTTTAATGTACATACGGGCTAGAGTATTAGTAATTTGTCCATGGTCTTTGTCAAACTTACCTTTTTCTAAGTCGCCCTTCCAATGTGATTTACCAACGCAGACTAGAATATCGTTTTCATCAAACTTCCAATGCTGGAAAGGTGGAAAGTTAACTTTATCTCTATGATCTGCAAGACTTTTAGGATTCTTTTTACGTGTATTGTTAAGTGGAATATGATCAAAAGTCATAATACGGAATACAACATCCGTTTTTGCAATCTTCTTATAATCAACTTCGGTATCTGCTTGCTTAACTTTCTCTCCAAGTGCCTTGCGTCTTTGGTATTCTTCATTACCCTGACGTTTAGCCTGTGCTCGTTTAGCTTCTGCAATAGTTCGTATATTGATTTTATCAATACTGGGCAGAATAAGATCGTATCTATGATATTCTGGTTTAGCGTAGCTAGAAAATGTGTTCTTGCTTTTATGTATTTCTTCTAGTAAATCTTTGTTATTGAGGTAATTAACTTTCATAGTAGTCCTATTTTCTCTTATTATAAACTATGTACTTAATTTTGTCAACTAAATACAGTGACTAAGGAGTCCAATTATGGGATTTGATGTAGGTAATAGTTTACGCACAGTTACGGGGGCTGCAACATCTATCGGCTCAGCAGCCTATGGCGCAATGGGCACCTTAAACAATATTACGGGAACAGCCGGAAGAATTACAGATGCAATAAGCAATGTAAGTAGCTCATTTGATGCTGTATCTAATCTTCGAAGCTTTAATTTACCAGACGGTGGCAATCCAGTAAGTCAGTTTGCTGCCGGAGCAGCACTATTTAGTAGTGGCCTTGGCGCGGTTGCTGGACTTGCGGGCGCTATTGGAGGCCTTGCTAGCGCATTGGGCGGCGGTGGTGGCGGTGAATGGCGTGCCAGATTAACTGGACCCACCGGCCAGCTAGTGTTTCCCTATACACCAACTATTAGTATATCCGGCGGAGCCCAATACGAAGAAGTTGGAATAACACATCAAAATTATGCATTCTTTGCCTACCAACATAGTAAAGCAGAAAACATACAAATATCTGCACCATTTTTTGTTACAGATTCTGTTGAAGGACAAGCATGGGTTAAGGCATTATCTTTTTTAAGAGCTTCTACTAAAATGTATCAGGATGGAAATCCACCACCGATGTTCAAATTTAATGCCTACGGAGATTATGTGTTTAAAGATATTCCGGTGATTATAAAAAGTTATTCGGTAGATTTACCAACAGGTGTAGATTATATTGCAGCAGGAACAAGCCATGTGCCCACTAAGAGCTCATTCAACGTAACTCTACAACCAGTTTATAGTAGAGAAAAGGTAAAAACATTTAATTTACAATCATTTATTAACGGCGGTGCCGCAGGATTTATCTAATGGCAGCAAAATATGGTAATACTAGCCCTTGGGCAGATACGCTCATTGTTGAAAACTATTTGAATTTTTTAAAAATTCGTCCAGTACCTGCAGAGCCTGACGACTTTCTTTACACTATTGAAAGCCAATATACACATCGTCCTGATTTGTTAGCATATGACTTGTATAAAACATCTAAATTATGGTGGGTATTTACTCAACGAAATTTAAATGTTCTGCAAGATCCAATTTATGATTTTATTCCAGGCGTGCAAATTTATATCCCTAAAGGTGATAGTTTAACTAAGTTGTTAGGATTGTAATATGGGATTATTAGATTCAGCAACTAATGCAATTGGCGCTACTAATAGAGTTGTTGGCGGTATAGGACAAGCAACAAGTAGCATATCTGCGGTTACCCAGTCTGCTGCTCTTATACGAAGTTCGGCAGTTAACGGTTTAACAAATACAGGTAGTGGAGTAGTCGGACAAATTGCCGGAGTTGCAAATGCAGCCGCAGGGATTGCCGCAGGAGTACAAGGTACCATTGCTGGTGTAGCCGGCCTTGCAGGCGCTGCTGCCGGAGTTGCAGGTGCTCTAGGAGCAACCGGTCTTGCTGGATCATTAGGTGGATTTGCTAACAGCCTTACAGGAGCAACTAGTGGGGGTGCTTTTGGAGCAGCTGTTCCGTCAAACCCACTACACAAATATGCATCGTATACCTATATGTTTGGGTTGTATGCGCTAACAGACGGCGAAGTTAATGGCGGCCAAAGAAGCCCATATGCAGGTATTCCTATTATACAAATGCCTAGTGGTCCTACAATTGGCGCCACTACTTTTATGGATAATGTTAAAATATCTGGAACAATTGGCTTAGACAAACAAGCAGGAAACAGTAATGCATTAAGCATAAGTTTTAAAGTTATTGAGCCTTATAGTATGGGTAAGTTCTGGGAAACTTTACAAACAGCAGCCTTAATGGCCGGACATAAAAACTATGTTGATGCTCCTTACATGTTGGCAATTATTTTTAAAGGTCATTTTGATCCAGAACAACAAAAGCAAAAAATTCCTAAAACTGACAAATATATTCATATGAAAATTAGAGAAGTATCTATGCGTGTTACTTCTCGTGGTTCAGAATACGACATTGAAGCCTATCCGTGGAACGAACAAGGCATGTCAAATACCTTTTCTGAAATTAAAACAGATGCAATGATATCATGTAATGACGGCGGCACATATCTTGTAGAAGATATTTTAACAAAATCAGATAAAAGTTTAAAGAAAATCATCAACGATAAACTTAAAGATGATAAAGATAGAAAGAAAAATGTTACCTATGCCCATGAAATAGATATTGTATTTCCAACATATCCTTACACTAGTAATGATATGGGAAACCCAATTGGATTATCTAAACTAGGCCTTGATGTGTACAATAAGGGTGACACACCAATGGCAAAAGATAACGCAGCATACGATCCTGCTACTGGAATTTATACACGTGGTAATATTCAGATAAACACAAAAAATGCAAACTTTAAATTTGCCCAAGGTGCTACAATACAAGATATTATTAACCAAGTTATTTTAACTAGTGATTATGGAAAGAGGGCACTAGAAGAGGCTAATCAAACACCTGACGGTAAAGTCACTTGGTGGAGGATTGAAACACATGTTCATAATATTTCTCCCGAAGATGACAAAACCGGGTCAAAAGCTAAAAAAGTAATTTTTAGAGTAGTACCATATCTGGTAGATGCTACGGTATTTACAGCGCCTAATACAGGATCAAAAGGTTCTAGCTCAATGGCAATTTCTAGAGAATATAATTATATCTATACTGGCAAAAATCATGACATACTTGATTTTGCTATTGAGTATAAAGTTGGTTTTTATCGTGCATTTAATGCAGATGGTGGAAAAAATTCTGAAGATACTACTCTAGCGCCATCAACAGGCGGCGCTTCGGATAAAGTTACTACTGTTGTAGAACCTTCAGAACCAGCAGGTGGCGCAGGCGGCCCGGAGAAAAAACAAAATACTTCAATGGGGACGTCTACGGCAAAAGCCGGCGGCGGAACCAGCTTTGATGATGCATCAACTACAGCAGCCAGACAATTCCATGATCTAGCAACTCGTGGTTACGATATGTTAAACTTAAATTTAAAGATTTTAGGAGATCCGTACTTTCTTGGAGACACTGGTCACGGTAATTTTACAATTCCAACAGCCGGTTCAGGCATCAATACCGAAGGATCGGTTGACTGGCAAACAGGCGAAGTGTTTATTAAAGTAGGATTTAGAACCCCAGAAGATGCAAATACCGATACTGGAAAATATGACTTTGCCGGAGGAACAAAACCAGTTAGAGAATTTACAGGAATTTACAAAGTATTGCAAGTTGACAGTGAATTCAGTAAAGGCAAGTTTACTCAAACATTAGGGCTAACTAAGCAAACAGTAACTGAAGGCGGCGGCGGAAACTTCCCTCCAAAACTACCACCGCCGCAGGATATTGGTGGTGCATGATAACAACGGATAATTAAATGGCAGAAGAATTTAGAAAAGGCGCCAACGCCGAAACACCCGACGCTGGCCCCTTTCTGGCTAAAATTGTTAGTCACCTTGACCCGACATATATGGGCACTCTAGAAGTGCAAATTTTACATGAATCAGGTAATGACGAGGATAGAGAAGGGCAGTTACGTACTGTAAAATATCTAAATCCATTCTATGGATCTACGAATATTGATTACGTTAGTGACGCTTCAGATAATCACGATAATACACAAAAAGCCTATGGCATGTGGATGGTACCACCTGATGTTGGTACCATTGTTATGGTAATTTTTATTGGTGGCGACACTCGAAAAGGCTTCTGGATGGGCTGTGTTCAGAACGAAGATATGAACTTTGCTATTCCAGGATATGCTGCTACACAATACGTTTCAGATGACAGCAGAAACACAGATACTGAAAAAGAAAGAGTACCAGCTGGGGAATACAATAAAGTAATTCACCCTGATACTGAAAGTGATACTACAAAGAAAAATAAACCTGAACATCCCAGTGCTACAGCAATGGAAAAACAAGGTTTACTTAAAGACGATATTCGAGGCATTACAACTTCAAGTGCTCGTCGAGAAGTACCTAGTATGGTATTTGGTATTAGCACACCCGGCCCTGTAGATAAATCTGGAAAAATTGGTAAGGTAGGAAAATACGAACACAAAATTCCCAATGCTTTTGTATCGAGATTAGGAGGTTCGTCATTTGTTATGGATGATGGTGATGATAAATTTTTACGTAAAACGTCAGCATCAGACGGCCCTCCGGAATATGCCGCAATTGAATTGGGAGATTCAGGCGGCATTAAGACTATCTTACATAATGAATTAATTCGATTACGAACACGCACCGGCCATCAAATCCTAATGCACAATAGTGAAGATTTAATCTATATTGGAAATAGTCGAGGTACAGCATGGATTGAGTTAACCAGCGACGGTAAGATGGAAGTTTATGCAGAAGATAGCATTAGCTTTAGAACTAAACAAGACTTTAACTTCTACGCAGATCGTGATATTAATATGGAAGCAGGTAGGAACTTTAATACAAAAGTTAAAGGTGAATGGCATTCGCATGTCGTTGGAGATCATATTTTAATTGTAGATGGCAATCAAAAGATACATGTTAAACAAAATGTAGATAAAACTTACGATCAAAATTTTACTCATTATATAAAAGGCAATGTAGATATTAAAGTTGATGGCGGCACTACTAGCTCTGTTACTGGTGATAGTTCGTCTACTAATGCAGGAAATGTTATAATAAGTCTAGACGGAGATTACGACTTTAATGTAAGCGGACATTTACATCAAACATCGGGCGGCAATTATAATTTAAATTCTGGCGGCAATAGTAATTTTACAGCTAGCGAAAATTCTAATTTTAACTCTGGCGGAAATCATGTTGAAACAGCATCTCTAATTCATATGAACGGTCCAAGCGCAGCAACCGCAGAAAAAGCAGCTAAGGGCTCTGCCGCCGCTACCGCAGAATTACCTAAGACACTAACATTACATACTGTTGTAGATTTGTCTGGACAAGATAAGTGGGAAACACTATCAAGTAAAAGTTCGATTATTCGTAGAATACCTACTCCAGAACCGTACCCACATCATGAAAACTTAGATCCTGTAAATTATAAACCTGATAAGTTGGATAGAGATAAGAGTGGTAGATATGAAGGCACATCGGATGATATGAATACTCCACCAGATGCATGGAGAAAATACAGTACTAGCACAGATACATTTGCTAAAGTGCCTGCACCTAACCAAGAACCTGCAGCGGAGTAAATACTAGATGGTATCCAATTCTCGATTATACGATAAAATTACGTTACAGGGCAGTACACGTAGTCAAGTTACTCCTGGTGCAAAAACTTATAAAGGGTTTAGCACAGTATCACCTATTTCTGAAAGTTTTGCACTTTACGATCTACAGTTAATCAAACAAGATATTTTAAATCATTTTCATATCCGTCTAGGAGAACGACTAGAACAGCCTAACTTTGGCACTATCATATGGGACGTTTTGTTTGAACCGTTGACTGACGAATTAAAAGATATATTGGCTAAAGATGTTGAAACTATCATCAACTATGACTCCAGAGTACGTGCTGAACAGATCATAATATCAACATATGAATCAGGCATACAGATCGAATGTGTACTGGTTTATTACCCTTACAATATACAAGAAGCTATACAATTAAAGTTTGACAAAGCCAACGGCTTGTCAGGAATGTAATTAACTACACACATAATAATATACGCTAAATACTCAATAATTGGGAAGGCGTATGTCAACAACTGATAGACAAAATAGATTACTAGTAGCGGAAGATTGGAAACGCATATACCAGAGCTTCCGCAACGCAGACTTTCAAAGCTACGATTTTGAGAATCTACGTAGAGTTATGGTTAACTACATCAGGGAAAATTACCCTGAAGATTTTAACGACTACATTGAATCCAGCGAATACCTTGCCCTGATCGACCTTATTGCGTTCCTTGGTCAAAGCATAGCTTTCCGCATTGATTTAAATGCCCGTGATAACTTCTTAGAGCTTGCAGAACGCCGTGAAAGCGTATTACGCCTTGCCCGTTTACTAAGCTATAATCCTAAAAGAAATATCGCAGGTAGCGGATTATTAAAATTTACTACAGTTTCAACTAGCCAAGCAGTCTACGACTCAAACGGACGTAACCTTTCAGGGCAAACAGTTGCATGGAATGACCCTGCTAACCCTAACTGGTATGATCAGTTTATCAAAGTTATTAACTCAGCCCTGCCAGTTAATCGCCAATTTGGCAATCCGGACGACAAAGCAACAATTTATAACATTCCCACAGAACAATACAGATTTCAAGCTAGCAATCTTGATGTGCCTGTTTACAGTTTTACAAAGTCGGTAGACGGCCGTGTTCTACCGTTTGAAATTGTTAGCACAACATTTAAAGAACAAACATACATTTACGAAGAACCTCCAGCAGTTGGCAACCGTCTTGCTTTTATCTACCGTAATGATGGCCGCGGCAATGGCAGTGCCAATACTGGATTCTTTGTACACTTCCGTCAGGGCATTTTAAATCAAGGTACATTTACTATTGATCAGCCATCTACTAGTGAAACTGTAGACATTGATGCCGTTAATATTAATAATGACGACGTGTGGTTGTACAAATTAAATTCGCAAGGAGTTGAGTCAGAATACTGGGCAAAAATTCCTGCACTAGAAGGTAACAATACAATTTATAATAGTTTGAAAAAATCTATTAGAAACATTTATAGTGTTGTTACTCGAGCAGATGATAAAGTAAGTTTATCTTTTAGCGACGGCACATTTGGTAATTTGCCACGCGGCACATTCCGTACCTATTACAGACAAAGTAATGGAGTTAGCTACACGATTAATCCTAAAGATATTAGAAATATATCTATAGAAATTCCTTATGTTTCAAATCTTAATCAATTAGAAACATTATCTATTACAATGAATTTGCAATCGTCTGTTGCAAACTCGTCTGAAACAGAATCAAATTCTAGTATTAAATCTAACGCACCTGCAACGTACTATACACAAAATCGTATGATTACCGGTGAAGACTATAACATTAGTCCACTAGGAGTTAATCAGCAAGTAATTAAAGTTAAGGCAATTAACCGTTCAAGCAGCGGCATTAGTCGTTATTTTGATCTAGTAGATCCTACAGGAAAGTATAGCAAAACAAATCTATTTGCCGATGACGGCGCCTTGTATAAAGAAGAATATACTGATAGTTTTAGATTTTCTTATACTACACGCACAGACATTGAAGCAATAATTTATAATCAACTGTTAGAATTTATTAAGTCAAAACAGTTACGTGACTTTTATTATTCTCGATTTACTTCTATTGCAATTGGTTCTGATATTGTATGGGTGAATAAGACTACCGACGTTAATCAAAGTTCTGGTTTTATTGGATCTACTGAACAGGTAGTTCCTTATAAAACTGGATCGTATACTAGTACATTACTACGATTTATTACACCCGGCGCATTAGTTAAATTTGAGGCTCCATTTAACATAGTAGACGGTCAAAAAGTATACACGAAATATTTTGATAAGAACAACAACAATGCATTAGTTACAGGAAATGCCACCGGATTTAACTCAACTACTACATTATGGTGCAAGGTAGTTTCAGTTAACGGTGACGGAACAAATAATGGCACAGGCACACTAGCAGATGGTGTAACCGGCACTATTATTTTAAATGATGTAATTCCTACTACAGCAGTATTAAGTCAAATTATTCCTGCATGGCGCACTACTATAGAACCTAATACTATTAGTACAATGGTAGATTTAGTCTTTGCCAACAAGCCATTTGGGCTAAGATATGATGTAGAAACTCGCACTTGGAAAATAGTATTTGAAGTTAATTTGAATACTGCTAGTGCATTTAGTTTAGGTAAACAAGGTGATAATAGTAATCAACAATTGGACTCTAGTTGGTTAATTCTGTTTACTACTGACTCGGAATTCTATACAGTTAAATCTAGACTAGTGAGATTCATCTTCGAAAGCGATCAGCAATTAAGATTTTTCTTTGACGCTAGTGATAAAATTTATGATACTCGATCTAATACAGTTGTAAAGGATCAAATTAAAGTGTTAAGCATTAATACCCAACCTGACAATACTATTCCATTTACCTTTGACCGTGATTGGGAAATTACTGAAGAATATATCGGGCTTGATGGATATGTTGATACTAAAAAAATTGAAATAACATTTAGTGATACCGATGACGATAGCGTAGTTGATAATCCAAATATCTTTGAAGAAATTGTTGCTCCTACAGTTAACATTACTGACAAATACGTTGTATTAGAATTATATGTAATTGAGCAAGGACAAGAAGATTATCGTTGGATTGATAATTCTAATAATATTGTTACAGTACTAGCTACTGAACCAGTTAGTGGTGTTGACGGAAAATATTATTATTTTATTGACACTAATGTAGTTAAACAGTACTCGTCTACAAATGGATTTGTAGTTAGTTTAAATTATAAAGTCTATCAAGGACGTTCTAATATTAAATTCCAATACATACATAATGCAGACTATGAATCAAGAATTGACCCAGGCCTTACTAATTTAATTGATGTGTTCATATTAACTAAGGACTATGACAAATCATTTAGAGAATGGCTTGATGATTCAAGGGTAACAGAACCTTTACCTCCTAGTTCTGATTTCTTATATAATTTACTATCGTCTGACCTTAACAAAATTAAATCAATTTCAGACGAGATAATCTATCATCCGGTAAAATACAAAGTATTATTTGGAGATAAGGCAAGTCCAAGTGTGCAAGCAACATTTAAAATTGTAAAAAACTCTGAAGTTGTTATTAGTGATAACGATGTTAAGTCAAAAGTATTATCTGCAATTAACGAATTCTTTGCTTTAGAAAATTGGGACTTCGGCGGCGACTTTTACTTTACTGAGCTATCTGCATACGTGATGAATCGTCTTGCTCCTAATATTGTAAATTTTATTATCGTACCTAAACAATCAGATCTAACGTTTGGTAGTTTGTATGAAATTAGAGCAGAGCGAGATCAAATCTTTATTAATGGCGCCACAGTGAATAACATAGAAATTATAACAGCAGTAACAGCAAGTAAAATAAAAAGCTCGGGTGCTATTGCATCTGTATCAACAGTAACAAGTCAACAAACTATAACTAGTGCAGGAACAAACTAATGGCTAATCAAGACGAACCAAATTTGCCACTTTCAAACAGTGAAGAAAGAAAATCTGCAGATCTATTACCTAGGTTTTATAGAACTGACAGTAATAAAAAGTTTTTATCGGCTACACTTGATCAATTAACACAACCAGGAACTGTTAAAAAAGTAACTGGTTTTATTGGCCGCCAAAATGCTAAAGCTGTTAAAGCATCGGATGTATTTGTTTCAGCAACAGATAGTGATAGACAAAACTATCAATTAGAGCCGGCAGCAGTAGTGCAAGATTATCTAGGTAATACAACGTTTTATAAAGACTACATTGACCATGTTAACACTATAGAAACCAATGGCGGCAACGTAGCTAATCATAGCCGCATGAATTCGCAAGAATTTTATTCTTGGAATCCTCACATCGACTGGGATAAGTTTGTTAACTTCCAACAATACTATTGGTTGCCATACGGTCCGTCAGCTATTGAAGTGCAAGGACAACAACTGGCAATTGAAAGTACGTATACTGTTACGGTAGAAGATGAAGGCGACAATTACGTTTATATTTTTAGCCCCGACGGACTGACTCGCAATCCTACACTAACATTGTACAGAGGACAGACATACCATTTTTCTATTACGGCGCCAAACAATCCGTTCTCTATTAAAACTAGTAGAGTAGCTGGTAGTTTAGAACTGTATACTGAAGGAGTTTCGATAGATTCTGTTGAAAACGGTATTCTTACATTTACTGTACAGGAAAGTGCTCCTGATGTATTATTTTATGTTAGCTCAGCAGATGCCAATACTGGCGGCGTATTAGAAATTAAAGACATTACTGAAAATTCGTACTTAAATTTAGACACTGATGTTTTAGGCAAAAAGACTTATACTACAGGAAACGGAGTTAAGTTGTCTAACGGTATGAAATTATTCTTTACTGGTAACACTACGCCAGAACAATATGCAACTGGCTACTGGTATGTTGAAGGCGTTGGTACAGCGATCAAGCTAGTAAACGAAAAAGATTTAGAAATTATAAGTTCGTATTCTCAAGAAGTTGCGTTACTATTTGACGATGAACCATTTGATCAAGCACCGTTTAGTACACTAACTTCTTTTCCGAAAGATAAAGATTATGTAGTTGCTAACCGAGCAAGCCTTGATAGAAGTCAGTGGAGTCGTTATAATAGGTGGTTCCATCAAGATGTTGTGATTGCCACAGCTGCCGCTGCCGGTCAAATCCCAGAGTTAGATCAACTTCAGCGAGCCACTCGTCCTATTATTGAGTTTGAGGCAGGCTTAAAATTATATAACTTTGGACATCAGGCAAAGGCAAATGTCGACGTAATAGATACATTTACTAAAGATGTATTCTCAACTATTGAAGGTAGCCTTGGCTATAATGTTGATGGTATAGACTTAGCTAACGGTATGCGTGTGTTGTTTACAGCAGACACTGATAGGTTCGTTAATAACAAAATCTTTAAAGTTAATTTTATTGATGTTACTGTACCAGGTCGAATAATCGAGTTTATAGCATCTACTGGAGTTGCAGTAACCTCAAATAATATAACTTGTTCAACACCACACGGACTAACAACCGGCACTCAAGTTACCTATTTAAATAACGGCAATGATTCTATAGACGGACTAGTTAATAGAAAGATTTATTCTGTATTAGTAATTAGTACCACTGAGATTCGCCTATATACTGACAGATCATTAAACACACAAGTTGATATACTTGATATTGGATCAGGCATACATGCGTTTGAAACATTCAGCGGTTATAGTCACCAGATAAACTTAACCGAAGAACCAGATACTACACCAATTACTAATGAAACAGTATTGATTAAAACAGGTAACGTCAATCAAGGCCTTATGTATTGGTATAATGGAAGTTCTTGGAAATTAGGACAGCACAAGACTACTACAAATCAACCTCCGTTATTTGATATTTTTGATGACTTAGGAAATAGCTACGGTGACATTTCAGTATATGAAGGATCTAGTTTTGTAGGTACTAAAGTATTCTCATACAAAGTAGGAACTGGCACTGCTGATACTGCATTAGGATTTCCTTTAAGTTATCAAAATATTAGTAATATTGGTGACATTGTATTTGAATTTAATCTACTAACTGATAGTTTTAACTATAAAGAGTTAGTGTCAGTTTACAGCAAAAACACCGATATTGGATTTTTAAAAGTAGTATCTAGCATTGATAGATTTACATATCAAAATGCATGGACACATTCTAAACTAACTACAGTGCAACCTATTGTTAGAACTTTTAAAGAAAGTGGATTAGTTAATAATTTTCCTATCGATGTATATGATTTCAAAGATAACTTAGCTGACTTATCTGTAAAAGTGTTTATTAACGGTCGTAGACAAAACAATGATACGTTTTCAATAGTTGATGGTAAAGTTAGAAAAGCAGTTGTGCTTACATCAGATGTAAGTTTAACTGATGTCGTTACTTTAAAGTGCTCAGCAGCTCAACCTAAGAATGAAAACGGCTACTACGAAATCCCATTAAATTTACAAAACAATCCGTTAAATGAAAATGTAACACAGTTTACATTGGGTGAAGTAATTGACCATGTAGATACTATTGTTGAAAATATTACAGGCTTCTCAGGAACATATCCAGGTTACAGCAACATTCGAGACCTGGGTAATATTACGCCTTTTGGCACACGTTTTGTACAGCATAGCGGTCCTATGAATTTAAGTTTATACCACTTAGGCTCACAAACGGCTAATGTGATAAAAGCATTAGATAAGTCTCGTGTTGATTACGGAAAATTTAAAAGAGCATTTATTACATTTGCAGCAGAGTCTGGTATCGATACTGAGCCAAGACAGCACGTTGATTTTATTTTGCAAGAGTTAGCAAAAGATAAAACAAAAACACAACCGTATTATCTTTCAGATATGTTTTCTCATGCTGGCGCGATTAGATCTGAATATGTAGTACTGGATGGAAGAATTAAAACATATCCGTTAACTCAAGCATTTAATCTAGAAACATTGTCAAATCGTGCAGTTAACATCTACTTAAACGAGCGCCAGTTAGTACACGGCCGTGATTATAAATTTGGAACAGATATATTCTTTGAAATTTTAGTAGACTTAACTGAAGGCGATATAATTGAATCGTTTGAATATCAGTCTACTGACGGATCATACTGCCCGCCTACTCCAACTAAATTAGGGCTATACCCTGCGTTTGAACCTAAGATTTATTTAGATACTACCTACTTAGAACCTACACTAGTCATACAAGGCCACGACGGAAGTATAACAGTTGCATTTAATGATTATAGAGATGAGTTAATTTTAGAATTAGAAACTAGAATTTATAATAATATTAAAGTAAAATATGATCCTGCAATATTTGATATTCATTCATTTATTCCAGGATACGATAGATCTACTAGCTACAGCAAAGCTGAATTTGATAGTGTGCTAAGTCAGTACTTCTTCCAGTGGACTGTTAATATTAACCAAGACTACACTCAGCAAGATAACAAATTGTGGTCTAGATTAAATCCATTTACTTGGAATTACAGAGATAACGCTACACCGGATGATAGATCAACTCCAGCGTTCTGGAGAGGTATATATCGCTGGACATTAGATACAGATCGCCCGCACACTCATCCGTGGGAATGTCTTGGATTTAGTGTTGCCCCTGCATGGTGGAATGATGTATATGGACCAGCTCCTTATACTAGTAATAATTTGATCTTATGGGATGACATTAAAAACGGTTTTGTTAGAGAGCCAGGCTTTCCAATTCGTACACTACCGCAGTTTGCTAAATCTATCCTAGCAACAGGAGCTCCAGTTAACGAAGACGGCGAGCTTGTTGACCCGTATAATGCAGGGCAAGTAACTGGATATATTAAACCTACTGCCGAAGGATATTATGTATTTGGCGACGTAGGCCCAGTGGAGTCTGCTTGGCGCCGCAGTTCATATTATGCATTTGCCTTAATTCAAACTGCATTGTTATTAAAACCTAATCACGTTCTAGGCACTTGCTTAGATCGTAGTAGAACTGTTAGAAATATATCAAATCAACTAGTATACGCTGATACTAAATTACGTATTAAATTATCTGATATTAAGTTGCCTTCTACCGCAGCAAGCTCTACAAGAGTTTTTACTGCTGGCCTAATCAATTATGTAGTTGACTATATTACTAGTGATGTAACACTATTAGTTACTCAGTATGAAACTGACCTTGCTGGTCTAACTAATAAACTTAGTTCAAAGTTAGGCGGATTTACTAGCAAACCTAAATTTAAATTATTGCTAGATAGCAAAAGTTTATCCAGTACTGGCGGCGTATTTGTACCTGAAGAAAATTATGACATTATATTGAACACTTCATCTCCTATTAAGAAAGTAGTGTACAGTGGTATTGTTATTACAAAATATGTTGACGGATATGAAGTACGAGGCTATAATATTGATCATCCTTACTTCACTTATTATCCGTATACTCTAACTGGTAGGACAATTAATGTTGGTGGCATATCTGAAAGTTATGTAGTATGGTCTGAGAACAAATATTATCTTGCTGGCAAATTGGTCAAGGCTAATAACCAATACTATCGAGTAAAAATAACGCACCAAAGCGGAGCTACATTTGATGCTATTAATTATACTCGTCTAGCTGAATTACCGATAACAGGCGGCCGTGATGCTGAGCTTAGAAAAGCATGGGATAAAAATTCTCCTACTGTAATCAGTTATGGCACTAAGTTTTATTCTATACAAGAACTTGTAGATTTTATACAAGGGTATGGAGTTTACTTAGAAGATCAGGGATTTATATTAGATGATTATAATACTGACCTTAAAAGTATTAACAATTGGGAAACATCAATTAAAGAATTCTTGTTCTGGACTACACAAAATTGGGCCGAGGGATCTGTTCTATCGTTAAGTCCTGCTGCTAATAAATTAGTATTAAAAAGCACAGCTTCAGTAGTTAACAATATACAAGATGAATTTTTTGAATATAAAATATTTAGAGTTGACGGTCAAAAATTAGATTCGGCATTTACTAACAGCTTTAGGGAAGGCAACACATTTACCCTATTACCAACAAACACTAGTCACGGAATTTATGGCGCAACTTTATATCTTGTACAAAAAGAACATGTAATGTTATTAGACAACACTACGTTGTTTAATGATATCATATACGATCTAGCACCAGGATACCGTCAAGAAAGAATTAAACTTGTTGGATATTTGTCCAGCAACTGGGACGGTGGGTTTAATATTCCTGGATTTATCTATGACCAAGCAGTCTTAAAAATATGGGAACCATGGACTGATTATAATCTTGGAGATATTGTAAAGTACAAAGAGTTTTACTATAGTGCGAGCAAGTTTTTAGCAGGCACTGAAACATTTGAAAGTGGATATTGGATTAAACTAGACGAAAAACCTACTAGTCAAATGTTGCCTAACTGGGATTACAAGGCAAATCAATTTGCTGATTTCTATAGTCTAGATAGCGACAATTTCGACATAGGGCAACAAAAGATGGCCCAGCATTTAATTGGTTATCAGAAACGTCAATACTTAGAAAATATTATTCAGGATGACGTAAGCCAATATAAATTCTATCAAGGAATGATTATTGAGAAAGGCACACAGAATGTGTTTAACAAACTGTTCGATGTGCTCAGTGCTGACAGTATGGAAAGTCTAACGTTTAACGAAGAATGGGCAGTCCGAGTAGGCAATTACGGAGCAAGTGCTGCATTTAATGAAATTGAATTTAAACTAGACGAGAGTAAGTTTAAGTTGAATCCACAACCGTTTGAGCTAGTATCTAATATTGATCCTAGTGTTGTAGATTTTGTATATAGACAATTACCAACTGATGTTTACATTAAGCCTGTTGACTACACTAACAATTTATGGTCAACAGACGATACTGTAACCTATTTAAGAACACCTGGCTATGTTAGGTACGAAGATGTAACATTAAATATTGATTCATTGGATGATATTGTAACACACGATATTTCTAAATTTAAAGAAGGCAATTACGTATGGTGTGCCTTCGCAGGTAGAGATTGGAATATTCATCGATTTACTCAATGCAATTTTAATATTGAAAGTGTTGATTATTCTAACAAAACACTTATAATTCAGATAGATCGTATAAGTTCATTAACTGCTGGTGATATCATTGGTATTACTAATTCTACAGTTATTGCAGGGTTTTATAAAATCACATCAATTGACAAACGTACTATCTATATTACTACGACAATTGCCAACTGGAAATCACCGTTTGCTGAATTATCTCAAGTATTAGCTTACGAGTTACCAACTGTTAGAGTTAACAGCGTCGATGATTTAAATTCAGTTATTCCGGCAACGTTAACTAACGACGACCTAGTGTGGGCAGACGATAACGGTGCCGGATTGTATACAGTATATAAAAATACTAAAGTATTTAAACAACAAACACTAAGTGATACAATTCCGGCTGTAAATACACACTTTGGTAAGTCTACTGCACTAGCAGTAGACGGATTAACTGCTGCTGTAGCAAACTCTAATAATACTGTAACTATCTATACTAAGAAAATCACTTCGTCTGTATGGGTTGCAGGTTATCAACTTACTCCTGATTTAACTGTATCTAGTGCATCCAATTTAAACTTTGGATCTAAATTAGTATTTTCTCCAGATGGTAATTGGTTAGCAGTATCGGCAACTACTGCGTCCGATGTTAATGATAGCGGACTTACACAACAAGGATATGTTGCTATCTATTATCGTACGAACACTTACGAGTTGACACAAATAATAACAAGCCAGACTCCGGATGCTTACGAACTATTTGGATCTAGCCTTGCATTCTCTAATACTGGAATTCTTGCAGTATCTGCTACTGGATTTGATGGAAACACTGGTAAAGTTTATTTTTATAGATATACAGGCTCGTCATGGACAACATTTGCTACCCCAATAACAGTAGGATCTGATGATGTATTTGGTCATAGTATTTCATTATCGGCTGATGCATTGACATTTGTAGTGTCTGCTCCTCGAAAAGCAAGCGACACTGGCGCGGCCTACATTTATAAATTAGATAGCAATCAGTACGTACTAGATCAAACTATTGATAGCAGTAATACTGCGGTAACCGATGGCGACCAGCTAGGCTATTCTGTTGCCATTTCGTCAAACGGCAAATATGTTGCAGTAGGTGTTCCGTTTACTAGTAGTACCGACAACGGTAAAGTACTAGTGTTTACACTAGGCACATCTGGATACGTTTTACATGATACACTAGTAAGCACTAAGAAAGAGTCCGCTGAAAAATTTGGATTCTCTGTTAGCTTCATGAATAACGATAGCGCCTTACTAGTGTTTTCAGCTAGCGGTGATATTGTTAATACTGCGTCATTTGACGTATATTCAAAATTATTAGATAATTCTTTAGGATTATACAACACTCCATATATTAACGATCCAACATCTGCAGAAACAGGACTACCAACAACATTTGACAACAACACAATGAAGATTGCTGATAGGCAAGTTGATTCGGGTAGAGTTGATGTCTATGACCGATACAACACAAAGTTTATCTATGGTGAAAGTTTAACAGCTGATACAGATCAAACTGATGCATATGGAACTTCTATTTCTGCAGCTAATAATACTATTTTAGTTGGAGCTCCTAATGATGCAATTGAATTTAATGGTCAGGGAACAGTATATACCTATGCTAGACCATCTAAGTCTACACCATGGACAGTATACCATCAAGAACTTTTACGACCTAATGCTCGTAAAATTAAGAAAGCCTATATCTATGATAGAGTTAACAACGAGTTAACATCATATATTGACGTAGTTGATCCAATCCAAGGAAAAATACCAGGACCAGCAGATCAAGAAATTAATTATAAGACATATTTTGACCCTGCAACTTATTCAGTAGGTACTAGCGCCGTTAATGTTGATGATGGTATGAACTGGACTAAGGACCAAGTTGGTACAGTATGGTGGGATTTAACTCGCGCTAAATTCCTAGACAATCAATGCGGCGGTGTAGTTTATAGATCAACTACTTGGAATACATTATATGAAACTGCAAGTATTGATATCTATGAGTGGACTGAAACAAAATATCTTCCAAGCGAATGGGATAAATTATCAGGAACTGATAAAGGAAACAGTATTGGAGTAAGCGGCACTAGTCGTTACGGAGATTCTGTATATAGTGTTAAAAAGAAATACGATACAATATCTAAAACATTCCAAAATACCTATTACTACTGGGTTAAAAATCCAACAGTAGTGCCACGAACTATTGGCCGATCTTTATCTGCATATAATATTTCAAGATTAATTTCAGATCCAATTTCTGAAGGTTACACTTGCTTGGCCCTAACAGGCTCGGATTCATTTAGCTTAATAAATTCTACAAATTTAATTTCTGGTATTAATTTTAATTTAACAGTGCAGTACTGGTTAGTAGATTTGAATCACATCGATACAAATGCGCACAGTCAGTGGAAAATTGTTAGTGAGCATACTAATACTGTTATCCCACTAGAGCTTGAGAAAAAGTGGATACACAGTTTAACTGGTAAGGATGATAGTGGACGAGTTGTTCCAGATACTAAACTACCGTTTAAACAACGATACGGTGTTAATTTTAGACCTCGTCAGAGTATGTTTATCAATCGCGTTGAGGCACTAAAGCAATATATTGAGAGAGTTAATTCAGTACTATCAACTCGACTAATTGTTGACGACTATGACTTAACAGACTTGACAAAATTTAATGCTCCACCGTCTGCAACTAGCGGACTATGGGACTTGTCAATAGACACTGATGCAGAATTACGATTTGTTGGAGCGGCCACACTACAAACCGCAGTGTTGCAACCAACTATTACTAATGGCAGAATAACAGGAGTTACAATTGTTTCTCCTGGATACGGATATGTTAATGCACCTTATGTTACGATATCTAATACATCTGGAAAAAATGCACAAGTTCGCACTGTAATAAACAATGCAGGACAAGTAACGGGCATCAATATTATTTCTGCTGGTGAAGGATATTTGCCTAATACTACATTTACAGTTAGGTCTTATACAGTATTAGTTAACAGTGATAGTAATACGTTTGACAAGTGGAGTACCTATGAATGGAATGCTGCTGCATTATCATGGGACCGAGTCAAAGGCCAGTCATATGATGTTACTAGACATTGGAGTTATGTTGATTGGTATGCTACTGGATATAATCAATATACAAAAATTGATAATTTAGTTGATAACACTTACGAATTGGCATTACTAGAATCTTCAGTAGGTGATATTGTACAAGTTAAAAATATTGGTACTGGCGGCTGGCTATTATTAGAAAAATATAATACTCTAACAACAATAGATTATACAAAAAATTATAAAGTTATCGGTAGACAAAATGGTACTATTAAGTTTTCTGACTCCTTGTACAATTATGCATCTACTGGGTATGATAGTATACTATATGACTCAAACACTTATGATGATCTAGCAGAAATAGAATTATCTATAATAATTAACACTATTAAAAATAAGATTTTCATCGACGAATTGCGTGTCGAATACTTGAAACTATTTTTTGCAAGTATCCGTTATGTGTTAAATGAACAAACATTTATTGACTGGGCAATTAAAACTAGTTTTGTTAAAGCTACTCATAATGTTGGAGAGTTAATAGAAAAAGTAAATTATAATAATGATAACTTATCTAACTTTGAAGATTATATTAATGAAGTTAAGCCGTACAGAACTCAAGTTCGCGAGTATGTAAGCTCGTACACTAAATTAGATAACTCTCGAAGCTCAGTTACCGATTTTGATTTAATACCAGTAATAAGCTCAGAGTTTAACGTTACGCCAGTTGATGTACGTATTAGTCAAGACGGTACTATTGAATCCGAGACTACAGAACTTACAACCTACCCGTGGAAACATTGGAATGATCATGTTGGATTCACAGTAGAGAGTATATCGCTAGTTGATTCAGGATCTGGATACATATCAAATCCTGTAGTAACAATAGAAGGCGGCTACGGTACAGGAGCAACTGCTAAGGCATATATTGCTAACGGACGAGTAAACAGACTTGTGCTAACATCCAACGGGTCGGGATATCTAAAAGCACCTACTATTACTATTAGTGGCGGATTGTCGACAGACGGTGTCGCTGCCCGAGCCGCAGTAAAGATTGAAAGTGAAGTAGTCCGAGCTAACAAAATTAGTATCAAGTTTGATAGAATTTCTCGAACATACGTAATTACTGAACTTACTGAAACTGAAACATTTACTGGTACTGGATCTAGACTACAATTTGCTTTGAAGTTTAGTCCTGAAGCAAAACTTGGATCTAGTTCAGTTATTGTCAATGGTGTAGATGTATTGCGCGATGATTATACTTTAACAACTAAGACATCAACTACTCGAGGATATACTAGCTATTCAGGACTTTTAACACTTGTTGAAGCTCCGGCAGCTGGATCTACTATCATAGTTACATATACTAAGAATTTAAATCATATGTCGGCAACTGATAGGATTAATTTCTATTACAATCCTACAAATGGAATGTATGGTAAAGATTTAGCACAGTTAATGACAGGTATTGATTACGGTGGCGTTAGCGTAACCGGTTTAGGCTTTGATATCAGCGGCGGCTGGGACAGCTTACCTTGGTTTACTGATTCGTGGGACGGATTTGATGCAGCATTTGACGATCGAGTGTTCTCGGCAGGTGACGCTCAGTACACCTACGATTTAAACTATGCTCCTGTACTAAATGAAGAAATTAATGTGTATGTAAATGGGCAGCGAGTTGACGATCCATATTACGATTTGTACGACGGTAATACTCCGCAGCCTAACGGAAGATTAATAGCACCTGAAGGCACAGTAATGACAACTATCATTGGTGATGGACTAACAGAAGTATTCACACTACCGTTAGTATTAGATATCGCAGAAGGTGATAAAGTAATTTTCCGTAAGAGTACTAGTGATGGTAGTTTTACTCCACTACAGGATGAATATGATACTGCACTAAGCGGCGGTGCCTTTGCTGGCAACTTTGCTACAGGTGCATTAACATCTGCTACAGGATTAACTCCTGATGATATTATTTTAGACGGTGACGGTATGGTAACTCCGATGACCAGCGCAGCGCCTGAAGAAATTGTTCCTGGGCATATTACAGACGCTCTTGCTATTAAAGTATATCAGCTGCCAACTGCTGGATCTGCCAAGATAATGTTTAATAACTATGTTGCAGACGGGATTACTACAAGTTTTGACTTAGGACAAACTCCTAGTAATTTTGCAGCATGTATTGTAAAAATAGATAACATTATATTGAAACAGGATGTTGACTATACTATTGATTGGCAAAATAGACTAGTTATATTAACATCTATTCCGGCTAGTAAGAAAATTGTAACAGTAATTACATTTGGTGTAGCTAGTCAAATGCTATTAGATACTGACTATTTTGTATCAGACGGATTAACATTAGAATATGTTACTAATGCAACCTGGATTGACGGATTAGGATCAATAATATTAGTTGACGGCCTAGCTGTAAATTATGAATTATTCCGCACTAGTGAGTCGTATGACTCTCCGGAGAAAGTGGGTATTAGATTTGCAGCTGAAATTCCTACAGGCGCATTAATCACTTATATGATTACTGCTGATGAAAATCAAACAGCATCTATTATTAAGACAGAAGTTATTCCTGCTAACGGATCAATTAGGACATTTGCTTTGTCTAATCAGTTAGGTAATGCAGTACCTTATTCAAATAATGTTCTAGTAATTAACAACGGGCAAATACTACAACCTTCAAATACTGAATATTTTACATTAGCAAATGATGTGTTGGATTATACTCTAACTAATTATAAAGCAGCTCCGTTTATTCCGGATCCTATAGATTATAAAGTTTATATCAACGGAGTTGAGCTTGTTTACGGAGCTGATTATGTATTTGACTTATCAGTTGTTTCAATAAATCTTAGAGCTAGAGTATATGTTGAGGGTGGACTATTATCAGTAGTAGGATTTGCTGATGCAGAATATACTATAGAGAACGGTGAAATTACATTTACAACAGCGCCATCGGGAACAGTTGAAGTTATGTCATTCTACAATCATGATGTAGAAAATATTATTCGAACTTCGGAATTTATTAACAAAGCTGGCTCCTTAGTTGATAGTTCTTATGATTATTACAAGTACTATAATTTAATAGGCGGTAGTTTTAAATTATCTAAAATGATTGCATTTGATGATTATGTATGGGTTATTAAAAATAATCAAATGCTCACACATAGTGTTGATTACTACTTAGATTCAGATCTAGTAACAGTTAAACTAAAAACACCGTTGCTATTTAATGACGTTTTAGATGTTGTGTGCTTCAGTGACCAAGTAGTGAATCATAGTTACGGTTATATGCAATTTAAAGATATGCTGAACCGTACTCACTATAAGAGAATTTCTAAAGCCAAGTCTACAAGACTAGCTAGAGATTTACTACAAAAAGATTCAGAAATACATGTAGTAGACGGAGACAAGTTAAGCCCACCAAACCCTGCTCGCAATCTTCCTGGTATCATTGAGATAAACGGAGAGCGAATTGAATACTTTGCTAAGGTGGGTAATGTATTAAGCCAACTACGCAGAGCAACATTAGGAACCGGAGCTCCGAGTCTTCATAGAGCTAGAACAATTGTATTAGACATTGGATCTACTGAAACTATTCCGTACAATGATAGACATATCGTTGAGACAACAATTAGTGACGGCACTACTGTTGACATTTCTTTAAATTATGTGCCTAAAGTATACGATGCTAAACCTAATCAACATGATTTTGATACAGTTGACGTGTTTGTTGGTGGATATAGACTAAAGAAAGTTCCATATACCTTATTTGAAGAAGCTAATGGATATCCATACAGCCCAGAAGGTGATAGTTCATATGATGAAGAATTTACTGCTGATGGAGTTACTAGTGGTATTAGTCTAACTACTGCGGCTGCAGAAAACACTAAGATTGTTGTAGTTAAGAAAATTGGTAGAGAATGGGGAGAGCCTGATTTAACACACGCTAATACTGATATTGCTAACTTTATTAAGAACACCGAGGCAATTTTCTCACAGTACTTGGCGGATAAATATCAATATGTATTAGCATCTGATGATGGCTCCACGCTGACAACAGATGGTACTGATGAACCATTGGAGCTTGATTAAACATGGCAAGAATATCGGATTTAGCAAAAATAACAGCACCTGCAGCAAACGATGTGTTTCCTGTAAGTGACGGTCAGCTAACAAAAAAGATCACGTTAACAGACTTAAAAAACTCAATTGTAGATACTGCATCTACTACAAAATTAGGAGCAATTAAAGTTGGTTCTGGCCTTACTATTTCCGATACTGGTGTATTATCTGTAAGACAGTTTAGCGGATACACATTACCGCCAGCTACGGCTGAAACACTTGGCGGTGTTAGAATTGGTTCAGGGTTATCAATTAGCGAAACCAGTGTATTAAGTGCATCGTACGATTTGCCCGTTGCATCTAATTCAGTACTAGGTGGTGTTAAAATTGGATCAGGATTAACTATAATTGATGGAATTGTTTCAATAACAAATCCTAACCCCACTGGCGGCTCACTAGGTGATATTCCTTACATGATTGCATCAAATGCAACTTCGTTTCTTTCTGGTAATGTAACTGCTACTAAGAAATTTTTAGCACAGACTGGAACGGGAACAACATCGCGAGCACCTGTATGGTCTACTTTGTATAATTTTCTACCAGTAACATTATATTCCGGCCAGATTACTAACATTTCAGTTGCAAATGGTTATTTGCCAATAACATCTCGTAGTGGTGTAATTACTACTATAACACTAATTTCCTAAGGATTACATATGACAGTTCGATACCCCCTAGTTTTAAATGGTAGTACCATACAAGAGTTACAAGAAGGCGACAGTTTAGCTGGTACAGCAGAAACATCTGATAAGCTAAAAGTTGCCGGAGTTGACAGATCAGCATCAGTTGCTGCACTAGCTAACACAATTCCTGTAAGGGATGCTAGCGCAGATATATTTGCTAATGTATTTCAAGGAGTTGCACTAAGTTCAAAATATGCCGATGTTGCAGAAAAGTATATTAGTGACGTTGAGTACGATGAAGGAACAGTAGTTGTTTTTGGCGGCGATAAAGAAATTACAGTTACTACAACCTATGCTGACACTAGGGTTGCCGGAGTTATATCGCTCTATCCTGGATATGTAATGAACAGTCAATCTGAAGGACAAAGTGTTGCACTACGCGGCAAAGTTCCTGTTAAAGTAGCAGGCATTGTTAAAAAAGGAGACCTGTTAGTAACAGCAGATACTAATGGATTTGCAGTTGTAGCTACAGGCGAATTTTCTGCAAATGCTGTGTTTGCTAAGAGTTTAGAAAACAAAGAAGATGCTGGGCTAGGGTTTGTTATTGCGGTTATTTTATAATATACGTGGTTAATAAATTTAGGTAAATACAAAAAAGAGAACACTTATGCAAGGTAAAGACTTATCAGGAATTAGCATCGAAGGCCATATTAAGATCCACAATCCAGAAACTGGTGAGGTGTTTATTAACAAGCGCAATGCTATCCACTACGAAAATATGAGTATCTCATTGGCAGAAAGCATTGCCAATGCAGGTCAAGGATTCATCTACGAGATGGCCTTTGGTAACGGTGGCACAACAATTGATCCTACAGGTATTATTACCTATCTCACACCAAACTCAACCGGAACTAATGCAAGTTTATATAATGAAACGTATACAAAAGTAGTTGACGATCGTGCAAGTGTAAATATTGATCCTATTAGAAATAAAATTGAAACTAGACACGTTACTGGAACTAACTATACTGATATTTTTGTAACATGTTTACTTGATTACGGCGAGCCTAGTGGGCAAGATGCATTTGATAATTCTACTAACACAGATGGTACATACATTTTTGACGAATTAGGATTAAAGTCTTACAGTACTACTGGTAATTCGCGATTATTAACCCATGTAATTTTCCATCCTGTACAAAAAAGTTTAAACAGACTGATTCAAATTGACTATACAGTACGTATTCAGAGTTTAACTGGTCTAAGTGAGGTAGCATAATGTCATATCAAATAGACCGTTCCGATCAAGCAAACTATGGAAGCATTACTGTTGCAGACCAGTCGATAAATCAAGAAACTAGTTTAAGTTTTGTAGGCAAAAATTATACAGGATATGCAAAAAGTCTAGCTGAAAATTTCTTACACCTATTAGAAAATTTTGCCAAGGCTACTGCACCTGCTAATCCAGTAATAGGTCAGCTATGGTATGATACTAATATAATTAATACCCCGGCACAACCACAATTAAAAGTATGGGACGGAACAGGTTGGGTTGCAGCAGGTAACGTAACTAAAAAGTTAGTACGTCCAACTACTGCCGTTATTGGAGATCTATGGGTTGATACTTCAAATCAACAGTTATATTTGTGGTCTGGTTCTAACTGGATCCTTGTAGGTCCGCAGTTTAGTGAAGGCGCACAGTCTGGCCCTAAAGTTGAAACTATCTATGACACATTAAATGTACAACATACAATTCTAAGTTTCATTGTAAGTGGTCAAACAGTTGCTATTATAAGTAAAGATGCGTTTGTACCTAAAGCAGCAGTAGACGGGTTTGTAGAAATTAATCAAGGAATCAATTTATCAACTAAAGATTTTGACCTTGATGGAGTTGTTCTAAATAAATTTTGGGGAACAGCTGATAAGGCAAGTAAACTAGTAGTATCTGGTTACTCTGAAGGATTAGATGCAAACAGCTTTTTAAGAACCGATATTGCTAACACTACTAATTACGGCATTAATATTAGAAATAATACAGGCCTAGTAGTTGGCGCAGATTTAAACACATCTTTAACTAATACAATTAACGGGGCAACTGTCCTTAAAAATAAGACAGAAGGTTCAAGCATATACGTTAGGGTTAATCAAGGCGGTAATGATCAAGATGTCCTGACCATTACTGGGACAACAGTTGGTCTAAATAAAACAAACCCAACAGAAGCATTAGATGTAGATGGTAAGATTAAAGTTAGCGACGGGTTAATAGTCACTTCAGTAACTGAATCAACTAATTTAACCAACGGTAGTATAACAACTGCCGGCGGAGCAAGTATTGCAAAAACGTTACGTGTTGGAGTGGGTGCAGTTATTTCGGGAGACATGACCACTAATAAAATCACTCCAGCGTCGAATAACTTGTATGATTTAGGGTCCGATACTTTACGATTTAGAAAAGTATATGCAAACACCGTTGGTATAGTCGGCGAAACACAATTTTACGGTGAATTTAATGGATCGTTTAATGGATCAGTTACTGGGACTGCATCAAGATTAACTAGTGCAATAGATTTTGAGTTAACCGGTGATGTTACTAGTAACACTATAAGTTTTAATGGCGCAGGAGATCCTGCTACATTTGTTACTGCACTAAGTTCTGACGTTATTTCATCAAAAGATCAAGCATATGATTCTTTAGCCAATGACGAAATATTAATTAATAGAGTAGGTATTGGTCTTGGCAGCGGCCTAAGGAAAATTACAAAGACAACATTTTTATCTAAAGTAGCTACAGTTCCAGTTGGCTCAATGATGCCTTTTGCCGGCACTACTTTACCTAATGGTTACTTATTATGCGATGGTGCCGAAGTGCTAATCAGTGCATATCCGGAACTATTTTCAGTTCTAGGAAACACATACAAAGGTCCTGAGCCGTATATTGGACTTGCAACATTTAGATTACCTGACTTAAGAGGCAGATTCCCGCTGGGCAAAGACTCTATGAATAACGGTATAGCAGTTCCTTTATTACCTGACGGAGCAACTGCCGGAACAACTGTTGCGGCTGCTGCTAACCGAGTTACAGATGTAACTGCTGATACCGAAGGATTATACAACGGTACTGAAGAAAAAACAATTTTAACTAAAAATTTACCAGAGCATACTCACAATTTAACTGGCGATAACGGTACACAATTCTATGCAGTTACAACTGACACAACTGGATCTGTAGATATTACAGATTCAAATGCAGTAGGACGAGATTCACAATTAACTGAAGGGTTTTCGAGGTTACTTCCAACTGCCGGCAATGTAGATTCTACTCAAATAGATGTACCATTAAATATCATGAATCCTTACTTAACAATTAACTACATAATCTTTACTGGCAGGATTGAATAATGACTTATAAAATTAATAAAACAGACGGTACATTATTAGCTGAAATAGTTGACAGTTCTGTTGATCAAGTTACTACTGATCTTACACTTATTGGTAAAAACGTAGCAGGTTACGGAGAATTTTTCAACGAGAATTTAGTAAAATTATTAGAAAATTTTGCAAACACATCTGAACCTAATAGTCCTATTACTGGTCAAATTTGGTTCGACACTGCAACTAATAGATTAAAGGTATATGACGGCAACGGTTTTCGAATTGGCAGTGGCCCAATAGTACAGGGCACCGCACCTACTAATGTAGTGCAGGGAGACATGTGGATCGATAGCCTAGAAAATCGTTTGTATTTTTATACTACTGCTAATAATAGATTTGAAGCTAGTAAAATTTGGAATGACAGCCAAGGTAAATCAGGATTTGAAGTAGTTTCTTTATACGATACGAATAACAGTCTACAGCATGTTGTTTATTTGTGGGTATCTAATATGTTGTTAGGTATCTTTAGTAAGAGTACAACTGCATTTACGCCAAAAGTAGCAATACCGGGATTTACTGATACTATTAAACCTGGATTTACTGCTGGAACATTATCCGGTATAAAGTTTAATGTTAGAGCAAGCTCTGCAGATACGCTAGCTGATTCACAAGGTGTACTAAAAAATGCCGATGCTTTTATGAGCAGGACTGATGATAACAGCTCATCAGGTACACTTACTATACAAAATGCACTACCGCTAATCATTGGGGCTAATCAAAACTTTGAAATTGCTGCTACGTCTGCTGCACTTACTATTACTAGTAATAATTCCGGTCAAGATTACAAAATTAGAGTTAAAAACAGCGGCGGTACAAAAGATGCAATTACAGTTAAAAGCCTTACCCAACGTGTAGGCATTTTTAACGATTCTCCTAGCTATACGCTAGATGTTGCAGGTAGCTTTAGAGCTACAACACAATTTAAATTGCCTCAGTATAGTGATGCTGAGAGAGATGCAAGAACGCTAACTTCTGCAAATTACGGTGAATTAATATATAATACCACAACAGATACTGTGCAAGCCTATGCAGCAGGTTCGTGGGTTGATTTACATTGAGCAGAATAGATATCGTGTATTTTAAACTAAATATAATAAGTTAAGGGGTAGAACGGAATGCCATATAATATTGATAGATATAGTGGTACAGCACCAGTAGTAGTAGAAGACGGTACAATTAACAGTACTTTCGATATTAAACTAGTCGGCAAAAATTATGCCGGATATGGTGAAGTACAAAACGAGAATTTCTTGCACATGCTGGAGAATTTCTCTGGTACAGGTGCACCCCCTCGTCCGATTAGCGGACAAATTTGGTTTGACAGCCAACTTAATAAGCTAAAGTTTTTTGATAAAAACAATAATTGGAGAACAACTGGCGGAGCAGAAATCGGCGGAGGAGAGCCTACCGGGCTAACTACTGGTGATTTTTGGTTTGATAGCGATAACAACCAACTATATGCTAAAGCAGAAAGCGGAGAATTTGTACTAATTGGCCCGCAAACTGCTGCTGGGCTAGGCGCAACTGAATTAAAATCAAGAACTGTTGTTGATACAATTGGAAATCCTCATGCAATTATTGAAGCTATTGTAGACGATTCAACTGTGCATATTATTTCTTCAGATGAATTTACGCTTGATAGCGGAGTTAATGCAATTATTGGTTTTGCTGACATTAAAAAAGGTATCACCTTAGCTAATACTCCGTCAACTGGTATTACATCAACAACTCATCGTTTCTGGGGTACTGCAAGTAATTCTTTAAAAGCTGATTCTACTAAAGTTGATGGTACTTATAGACTAGCAACTACTGCTAATACTGCTAATACTGTAGCAGCGCGAGATAGTAGTGGAGACATATATGCTACCGTATTTCAGGGTGTAGCATCTAGCGCACAGTTTGCTGACTTAGCAGAAAAATATCTAGCAGATGCAGAATATGCTCCTGGCACAGTTGTTATGATTGGCGGCGAAAAAGAAGTTACTGCCTGTACATGGGGTAAACGTGCTATTGGAGTTGTGAGTACAAATCCAGCATTTAAAATGAATAGTGAATTAGAAGGCGGAACGTATATTGCCCTTAAAGGGCGTGTTCCGGTTAAAGTAATTGGCCGTGTTAAGAAAGGTGACGAGTTAATTGCAGCCAACGACGGTTATGCTATGATAGCAGTTCCTCACGCAAGTGGTGTCTTTGCCGTTGCACTAGAATCTAGTGATGATGAAAGCCCAAAAACAATCGAAGCATTGGTACTATAAGGAATAAACATGTCAGCAGGTCAAGGTCAATTAATACAATACACCGATTACAATTCCATTAGGACAGTAGTTGATTCTGTAATGGGTACAGGTACTGGAGGCTACGGTCAAACTTTAGCATCGTCGGCTGTGTCTCAAGGAGCTACTATTACTGCATTACAATGGCTTAACTTACGTACTGACATGGTAAAAGCACGACAGCATCAAATAGGATCAGCTGTAGGTTCTTCGTCTGCAACAGATGGTAGAAACTTATCGTTACCTGCTAGTGGTTTAGCAATTACTGAAGCATTGCGAGCACAATTTAGTGCATTTGCTACTACAATCGATTCTAATAAACGTACAATTGATGCAGATGCAGTTGGCGGTCAGTATGCAACTGAAGGGTTAGTTACCGGTACACGTAGTTCTGCATGGAACGCAACTCTAACTAACACTGTAATTATTCAGTTCTCGGACGCTAATCATCCTAGATATTATTTTAATGCTGGCGGAAAAATTAGAATTTCAGCAAACATTACAACTGGATCAAGTAAGAATAATACATGGAATACAATGTTTACTCAAATGGGTGAATTTGTAATGGATTATACTTCTACAACCTACACTGGTAGTAGTGCAACGGGTTCTGCAACTGGATGGGAAGACCTAACAACTAGTAATCAATTAATAGGACAAAAAGCAGCACCTTCCGGATCTTATGCAGAAAATAGATATTATATCTATGCAAGAAAGAGTGTAGACGGTACACAAATTATTCTAACTATTGAATTCCAAGATAATGATACCGGTGATACACAATTTGACGAAGATGTACAACCTACATTAAACAGCGTTATTGCACAATACCGCCCAAGCGGTTCAAACGTATCTGTGCCAAGTCCAACTGCTTCGCAGTCAGGATTCTAATCCCCATACCTCTTGACAAGATAACTACTATACAATATAGTAGTTACTCTGGAGGTACCTGTGGACGAACGAATAGAAAAAGCATTCCAAACAGCCAATTTTATGGCTACACTAAGCAATCTTAGAAAGACTGCATTGGAAGAATATAAACAAAACCTTGTATATTATTTTCAAGGATCGAGCTTTACGGTCTCTAGAGAACTAATTGTATTTGTTCATACATTAATAGAACTTGGAAATACTGAGTCTATTATCTTAGACGATAATAGTATTCCGCTGCGTATTGCAAATTTAAAAGAATTTCTCAATAATATTTTAAATGTTTACGCCGAATCAACAAATACCTACTTAGTTAAGTATGGAGATATTAAGTCTAAACGCCGTGTTGAGGATCTAGTCAAACTATGAGCCGTGGCGTCTTAATCTTTGCTCAGAATAATAGCGAAATAGACTATGCTAGGATAGCACTCTTTGCAGCCGAGCGAGTTAAGAAATATCTTAATGTTCCTGTTAGTTTAGTAACTGACAGTAAAGATTGGTTATTAAAAAGTCAACCTCAGGCCGCTGAAGTATTTGATCGAATTATTGAATTGTGGACAGATACTGAACAGACCAAAAAGTTTTATGACGGGACACTAGCGGGCAAAACACTTACTTGGAAGAATTTAAGCAGATCTGACTGTTATGAATTAACTCCCTATGATGAAACCCTAGTAATCGACAGCGATTATATTATTAGTAGTGATACACTAGCAGATATTTGGAATAATGCCAATGACTTTTTAATTTATCAGGACAGTTTTGATCTAGCACAATGGAGAGATGATAGTAGTTTTAGATATCTAAATCAAACAACTATTCCGTTCTATTGGGCCACTGCATTTTACTTTAAAAAATCTACAGCTAATCAAGCATTTTTTGATATTATAAAATACATTAAATCTAACTGGAGTTATTATAGATCTTTGTATAATATTGATTCTGTAGTATTTAGAAACGACTTTGCATTCAGCATAGCAATACATATGATGGGCGACGAGTTTGTTAAACCATTGCCTGGAAAAATGAATTATACTCTTGATAGAGATGTGCTGCTTGATATAAAAGACAGTGCATTACAGTTTTTAGTAGAAAAGAAAAACTACTCTGGCGAGTACGTTGCTACACGAACAAATAATCTGGACATGCATGTAATGAACAAGTACAGTCTAACACGATACATTGAGGCTCTAGTATGACACAGGGTTATGTAGTTATAGCACAAAACAATGATACTGATTATGTACGACAGGCATATGCACTAGCATTGAGTATTAAAGCAACACAACCTAATATTAATAATATTAGTCTTGTAACTAACGATGTTGTTCCAGAAGAATATCTATCTGCGTTTGATAAAATTATTCCTATTCCGTTTGGTGACTCTGCTAGTGCAAGCAATTGGAAAGTTGAAAATCGATGGAAATTATACTATGCTAGCCCATACGATGAAACTATTGTATTAGATGTTGATATGTTAGTTTTAGATAATATTGAAAGAGTGTGGGAATGGGTGGATACTCGAGATTTGTTTTTCACAAGCCATGTTACTGATTATAAACAACGAATTATTACTGATAATACTTATAGAAAAATGTTTGTTGAAAATGACTTACCAAATTTATACTGCGGTATGTTTTATTTTAAAAAATCAAACCAAGCGTTGGAATTTTTTAAGCTAGTTGAGTTTATTACATATAACTGGCAAAAAATCTATTATGATATCGCTCCTAAACATTCTCAAAAATTCTTTAGTATGGATGTAACTGTGTCGATTGCCGCTAAAATATTAGGGATTGATGATACCATAGTAAATGTTAATTCACCGTTTACGTTCACACATATGAAACCTGCACTACAAGGATGGGATCCGATTCCTGAATCCTGTTTAAGTCAGTTGTTAATTAACTTTACTGATACCCAAGAATTATACCTAAATAATTTTAAGCAATACGGGGTATTTCATTATGTTGAAAATGAGTTCTTAACTGACGAAATTATAAAGCAATTAAATGTATAATCCCGAAGAAGATATTATTCCAACAGAACTACTGGCACAAGCACTGGCAATAAGCAATGTACCAGTGGTGTATAAAGTATACTTTAGTAAAGATACTGGAGATATACTGTCAATAACCAACGAAGAAAATTTAGAATTTACTAATTCTATAGATGTGGAGTATGCAACAGTTCGGCCGTTTTTAATTGGCAAAAAACAACTAGCCAATTACAAGATTATATTTGCTGATCAAACTACTCCTACTATTGTTTCTAAGTCCGAAGGTGATGTTAAGCTAGCATCTATTGAGCAAGTACCGTTAGTAGATAACTGGGATAGTATGTTTACTATTGAAAATTATCCTTTATTGTCTCAGTGGGGATTTCAGTTAAGACCAGATCAAAGAGAATCGCTGCAATCTCATAATCTTAACACAACTTTTGAAGTATTTGTAGTTGATAAAAATAACAATAATATGTTAATTAGAAGTATTAAGATGTCGTTAAACGATTTAATTAATACTGATCGATTATATGTAGCGCATACTTCTCCTAAAGAAGCAATTATTGAAAACAGAATATTTGTAAGAAAGTTCTTTTCTACAATAGGGTATCAAATATTATATGACACAAACAGTTAAAATTTTAGACTACGACATTATCTATCTCAGTTACGACGAACCAAACGCTGAAAAAAATTATGCAGACTTGCTAAACAAAGTGCCGTGGGCTAAACGTGTACATGGGGTTAAAGGTAGTGATGAAGCACATAAAGCCTGTGCAAGATTAAGTGAAACAGATCGATTTGTTACAGTTGATGGAGATAATATTGTACGTGAAGACTTCCTAAATCAAGAAGTTGACTTTGACGAACATAAGGATCTATCTAAATGTGTTATCAGTTGGGCAGGCTACAATGTAGTTAACGGACTTATGTACGGTAATGGCGGATTAAAGTTATGGCCTAAACAATATGTCTTAGACATGAAAACTCACGAAAACGCACCTGCCGACGATCCTAACGCACAAGTGGACTTTTGTTGGGATGCAGAATATATACAAATGAATAGCTGTTATAGCGATGTATATAATAATGCTAGCCCGTTCCAAGCATGGCGTGCAGGATTCCGTGAAGGTGTTAAGATGTCACTTGATCGAGGTGTCCGTACTGCTAACAAAGAATTTAAAAAAGAAATACACTGGAAAAATCTACAACGATTGCTAGTATGGCTTAATGTTGGCGCTGATGCACCTAACGGTGAGTGGGCTATACTGGGCGCCCGAGAAGGGTGTTACATGACTAATTGTACAGATTGGGACTATGTTGATGTTAGAGATTTTGACTGGCTAACAACTTATTGGGAAAAACAAGGATACGGCCCTGCAACAGATGTTGCCTATCGTACCCAATGGCTAGGCAACGAACTAAAAAACGCACTCGATTTAGAAATTGCAGAATTAGATGCAAATGCTAGTAAATTTTTTAAAGCAGTACACATACAACAATACAGGACAGGAAACGGCTTCCTTGACAAAGAATGAAAGATATTGTATTTTATTACACAAAGAAAGATGATCAGTTGATTGAAAAATTGTCAACTACATATCCACATGCTGTATTTAAAAAACTAACAGGCAGTATAGTTGATCTTGCTAAAGATATAATTCCAACTATTAAAACTTCTACATTTTGGTTAATTAATGTTGATTTGTTAGGGTGGGAACAATTTCTTTCGTACAAGGTGTCAGACTGGGATATGCAATATGTACACATTTTTAAGGGAAAGACTGCCGAGGCTTACCTAATTCCTAAATTATCAACTATAACTGATGAATTTGTAGATAAAAAAATTATTAAATGCGATGATATTAAATTTCCAGACTACGATATCTTCTTTATTAGGTACGACGAAAATAATGCAGATAAAAATTTAGAATTATTAAAGGAACGATATATTAACGTAAAAGTTATATCAAATGTAGATGGTATTTTTAATGCACATCTAGAGGCAGCTAAACAATCAACTACTGATTTCTTTTGGGTAGTTGATGCTGATGCAACAGTTATTGATGCATTTGATTTTACGTACCGAGTTCCAGTTTGGGACTTTGATGTGGTACATATTTGGTCTAGTATTAATCCTATTAATTTATTAGAATACGGCTACGGTGGTGTAAAGTTGATCCCACGTCATCTAATATTGAATGCTGATGAAGAAACTGCGGTTGATGTTACTACTAGCATAGGTGCTAAAATTAAAGTAATGCGTGAAATATCAAACATTAATAATTTTGCAACTAGTCCATTAAATGCATGGCGTAGTGCATTTAGAGAATGTGTTAAATTATCTTCAGGAATTATTTCTAGACAAAACGACGAAGAGACTACCCAACGTTTAGAAACATGGATATCTAAAGGCGGCCATCGTCCTTTAGGAGAATATGTTCGCGGTGGTGCAAGTGCAGGCGCATGGTATGGAAATGAGTACCGTGGAAATAAAGAAAAGCTAGCTAAGATAAATGATTATACTTGGCTAGCTCATGAGTTTGATGCACATGTAAAAATGTTTCCGCCGGAAACATTTAAAGACTAATTATTTAGACAGTAATGATGTAGCCATTGGAAAGATGGCTGCAATTGCATGAGCACATGCAACAGCAACTAGTTGATGCTCTTTCTGTGTACCATTGGCACTACGCAACTCAATAAAGTGAATCCAACTACGCAGTGTACCATTCATATAAACACGACTTTCTGTATTACCTTCTGGCAGTACAGCACGAGCTTGCTCTTTAGCAATACCGTGTTCAACAGCCCATGTATATGCTTCCTTGGCTTTGTCAATAACACCTTGTTGGATGTTCTCCCACTGCCATGCAAGACGTCGACCATCATCAGTTGTAAGATCTAACTCTACGCTGTTTTGTCTATTTTTTGTGTCTTGCAGTCGTGCCTCTCGCAATACAAAATTAAGATCTTTTGTAGGATCGGCATAACGCTGGCTAAACTCTTGGAAAGCAAAACTCCTGTGTCGAAGAATTTGTCGAGCAATATCTCGCGTTGTTGTAATTTCTACACACGCTGATACCATCTCAAGTGGTGACCAATGTGCATGTTTAACTAGATAGTTAATAAGTTTTTCGCTTGTTTCTGTGTTTAGTTGATTGCTCGGATTTGATACTCGAGCACAGTATGCAATAAGTTCTTGTGCATCATCGATGCCTAAGTCAGCAAACTCTTTTGTTGGTTGTGAATATGATAAAAGTTTTACTGTCATTTTAATTTTCTTTTCTTTAAAAATCTATTAGTGTATGTAATCATGTCTTTTTTAACTCTTTCTGTATCAAGTTTAAAATCAACATTGTCAATCTCGCTTTCATAAGAGGCAAGCATTTCTTTGAGATTCATTTCAAATGAATCCCAGTCTTCTTGTGCCTGTTTTGAACTTATTTTAATTTCCCAAACTTTATTATTTTTAAAAACAACGGTAATTGAGTCTAAGTATTTGAGAGGAACTACATTTAATGTAATTTCTCCAAATACTTCAGGCCAGTGTTCAACTACGTCCTTGGGAAAGACTTTTCCCTTGTTCACTCTTTAACAGCAACTTTTTTCTTTGTAGGTGCAAGTGATTCTGCCTGTCGACGAAGTTCGGCTGCCTCTTTGCTTAAACGATCTGCATCACTACGGAATTTTTTAGCAAGTGCTTCGTCGCTTAGTGGCTCTTCGTTAACTGATGCACTAGTAGTTCTTCCGAAGTCTTGGTCACCAATTGGTTCTGTATTGCCAGTCTTAGGACTGATATCTTTAACTTTTGCAAGTTCTTGGATTTCAACATTCTGATTTGCATTTGGTTTAATTGCAAGATCCTGTACGCTAACACCAGCTTGCTGTGCAATAACTTGATTCAGTTCAGACAACAGAATAGTAGTTTGCATATTAGGAATCATTTCTACAGCATCAGTTGGTACTTTAGTAAGTAATCCCTTAACATGTAGACTAGGTAACATAGTACTACCATCTGAAAACACACTACGGGCAAGTACTTCGCTGAATTCATTTGCTGATTGTGCGGCATTTGATTCGACAAGAGTAATAAGTTGATCGTGATAACTTGGCTCTAGAGAATCTGATTGAATAATCAAACAGCTAAATGCATCTCCAGGTAGTGTTCTAAACACTACCATACATCTACGGCCAGTTGCTTTAATTCTACCTACATGTTTTAAGGATTGCATATTATGCTCCTTGCTTTGGTTGTTTAGCTACTGTATCTAAAAATGCAGATAGTTTATTGTATGTTTGTCCAACTGCTACCATTTCGTTTGGTTTAAACGCACCTCGAGAGCTAGCAATATCGATGATAGTTCGCATAGCGTTAAGATCATTAATTGTTAAATCGTTTGATTCTTGTTGTGGTGCTGTCTCTGCAGGTTGCGCAGGTTGTTGTACATTGGTTTCTTCAGTCATAAGACCTCCTTATATGAATTATATATGCTTATTAATTATCTGTTAGGCTAAATGTGGACATGCAAGTTTGAAAAAGCTAAGTTCTTTTTCTTGCTCGAATCCAATTTTAGTAACATAGACTATTGTATTATCTACTAGATCCACAGCTTGTCCTATGTAATAGCGACTATTTAAATTATTGTAAATCCATGTATCTACTGTTTTATGAAAAGTAGGCGTATACTTTGATAACAATGTATAGTGAAAATGATGTGCAGGAAAAGTTACTTTTCGTAAATCAAGCGCATTTAGAGCGTTGGGTTTGCCGTTTTTTAACGCCATTATTTGTGACCTATAATCATATATCTAGTAAACGATCCGCTTGGAAAATTAAATGTTTTTGTTCCTTCAAATAACGGAACTGTTAGTGGATACATAGTTTTAAAGTGTTCTAAGCTAGTGGGTTTATTTACATGATCGTCTATGTCTAAATCGTTACCTTGGAGTACACATAGCATACCTTCTTGTATGTTTTTAAACCATACTTGATTATCAAAATGTTCTGTAGCAGTGTTTATTACACAGTTAGTACCATCGTCATATGTAAGTGAGTTAGCATCTTTAGGAATTGCTCTGAACTTCCATTCATCCATTTCCCAAGTGTTATTGACAACATTTGCTACTGAACATGCACCCGCATCTAAATCGTAACTACGACACCATTCAATCATTTGTCGACCACGCGACTTAAGAATAAAATGAAGAAGCCCATACCATCCACCTAAGATAGTAATCCTAAGAATGTGAATATGGGCTGCAATTTTTTCTAATTCTTCAGCCGCCCAGATTTTACTTTCAACCTGGCCTGCTGAAAATGCATCACTATCAATCTTTAAATTCATAGTATGCGTGAGCACCGAATGGTGGAACAATAGTATTATTGCCATGGATGATGAACACTGTGTCGCAGTAATTCTCATCGCCCCAGCTACCCCAAGGATACCCGTCTGTAAACATGATAAACTTTTTAGGATTAATGTCATGTTCCTTCATGTAGTCCCAGTTAGCATCGAACTCAGTGCCGCCGCCGCCTTTAACTTCGTATTCCATGATGTCGGAACCGTAGCCGTCAAAGTCTTGCTCGTTATAGACCTTGGTATCGAAGCACCAGAGTTTAATCTTGTACTCTTTGTACTCGTCCATAATGCCTTTAATTTCGCTAATAAAGTCTTTGGCCTGATCGTCACCAATAGAGCCAGACATATCGATTGCAATGCAAATATCAATAGTCTCATCATAGTTGGTACCGGGCAAAATTGCATTCATATGCCATGCTTTACGGTTAGGCCGCATAAATGTATAGTCGTTCTTAATAGTGCTTTGGATTTGCTGACGCAGGATCTCACGCCAGTTCATCTTTGGCTCAGTGAGCTCCTTGATCATGCGCCCAATCTCCGCCGGCACATTTCCCGCACCCGCTGCCTGAGCCGCAGTCATCATAGCTTCTTTGATCTCATCACGGATTTGCTTGAGTTCTTCTTTGGAATAAGCAGGACGACCTTTGCCTTCTTTTTCCCAATCAATGTGCTCATCCAACAACTGACCAAGCGCATCTAATTCTTCGTCGTCCATTGACTCATAAATCTCATCATAGATTTGTTCTGAGCTTTTACCGTAGTGTTTAGTATCGTGGAAGATTTTAATCTTTGGAGGAGCTTCGCCAATACGGTCACGTGTTAATGTGCCGTTAACAGAGTAGTCAGCGGCAATGTTCCATACCTTGCGATCACGACCTTCAACACGGAGCATGTGCTCAAAAACATTATGCAAGATTTCGTGGGCGACAACAAACTCGACCTGCTTAGTAGTTAAGTCTGCAAAGAAGTCTCGATTGTAATACAAATGACGACCATCTGTTGCGGCAGTAGCACACCAATCTGTAGCATCCTCAATCTTAAGACGAGTTGCCATATTACCAAAAAACGGATGACGCAGTAGCAGACCAACTCGTGCTACAATGATTTTATCAACAATTGGATCTAAATAACTAGACATTTTTTGCTCCTAAGTATTTGCTGTATGTATATATTATAACAGGACCCGAAGGTCCTGTCAATTACTTTTGGCTACAAATTAACGCTTATCTGTAGCTGCCGCAATGTACTTGCCATATTTAGTATGGAAGTCGTCAAAGCATTTGATCTCATCTGGATCCAGCGGCAATTGATATTGAGTCAATGCAAGTTTAGTACCCATAACAACCAATTCAGTTTCAAAATTATCCATCATGAACTGGAAGAAACAGTTAACTTTGTCATTAAACTTCTTATCATGCTTGTCAGCGGAATCTTTCAATTCGTAGCACAACGACACAGTCAACGAGTACATGGCACTGATTTCTTTAGTGTCCATTTTCTTAACTTTGCCATCCAAGATGTCTGTAGGATCGGGCAACTTTGAGCTGATCTTACGATGAGCCATAAACTTAACAGCCAAGCCTTCACCAACTGCACCTGAGATCAAATCAGTTAATGTATCAGTATCTTCGTCGTCATCAAACAACAATTCGCTAACAAATGACCAGCTACGTGGAGTAGCAAAGGCACGTGATGCACTCTTAGGATCAAAATCATACAAGTCCTTCTTAGAGAAGGTCAAAAAGCCAACTACGTCCTTATGGATTTTGTTGTCAACAGCCCAACCAAAGTAGTCTTCCCAGTCAACTTTCATTTCCAAGTGAACGAAACGGTTAGCCAATGGAGCAGGCATACGATAAGTAACACCCTTGTCAGTTTCACGGTTACCTGCGGCAACAATTAAAACATTGTCTGGCAAATGGTAAGTACCGACACGACGGTTCAAAACCAATTGGTAAGCCGCTGCCTGTACGCTAGGAGCCGCAGAGTTCATTTCGTCCAAAAACAAGATGATCTGGCTATGCTTTGCTGCCATTTCTGCATCTGGCAACTCAATTGGAGGAGCCCATGACATTTTGTTGCTATTAGAATCAAAGAATGGAATACCTTTAATATCGGTAGGTTCCCACAAGCTCAAACGGATATCAATCACGTGAGCATCAAGCTCAACACCCATTTGTTTCACAATATCGGATTTACCAATACCTGGAGGACCCCAGAGGAACAATGGACGCTTGGCTTTAAAAGCACGGCGAAGGGATTTTTTTGCTGCCTTAGGGCCAACTGTACGTGAAAGGATCTCGCTCATATATACTCCTGGGTTAAAAAGCGTTTAAGTTTAACTGTCTATGTATCTATTATACAACCTAACAGCAGTCACGTCAACAGTTTTTTTAGGAGTTTTCGTCCGTTTGGCTATCTTTGTTTTGGGCATTCATTGCTTTAACTAGCCCATACTTTCGAATATCGTCTGAAAACATGTACAGCTCAAACGACTTTTTTTCGGAAAATACTGTGATACTTTGGTTTGTAAGATAATACGGTCCGTCCATAGTTCTATCAAAAAATATGATAGTTTGTGGACTTAATTCGATTGGCTCAGTAAATGGAATTTCATAACTTTTCAAATCCAATTCTTCTGTTAAAAATTCAAAGCCTTCATCACTTAGGCGTAGACCGCCTGTTTCTTTACTTCTATGACTTTGCCACCATTTGTACATATGATGCTTGATATTGGCACTATCTGTACTTTTTTCCTTTTGTTGCAGGAAAATTTTGGTGTAAGTCTCTTTTGATATCATTTGATAAACTTGCCGCTAGTAAGCTCAACGACTTCAAAATCGTCGCAGTTAAACATTTGATTGAGTTTTTTTGCAAGATTGTGTGCATGTCCGGGATTGCTAAATGACACTTTTTTGTATTTAGGTCCGGGGTAGCTGGTAATGCTACTTGCTGATTTTAAGTTAAATGGCGCCTTTTTATAAAAGACAGCCCATATAGCATCAGCTTCTAAAATCTGTTCGCTCTTGTAGTTCTTCTTGTTTATGTATTCTAAAAGAACTTTAGGTTTTGGTCTTGACATTATATGCGTCCTTGTATTAAGTACGCATATATTTATCAATTAATTGGTAGAAAACCCACCACCGTCCATTTGTACAGTGACAGCCCCGCCCGTACTTGATTCTAATCGTTTAAACAAGATATCATAGTCTTCTAGTAGTTTTGCACTAACTTCGCCTAGACAGTAGGCCAACGCTTTTGCAGTCTTAATATCTAGTTTAATTTCACGTTGTTGAGTAAGATCAGCAGCCTTTACCTGTTGCATAAATTGCTGGATAGGTACAGTATTAATCGGATTTTGCATTTGCTAATACCTGTTTCATTTCAATTTCATTTTTAAACGGTCCTTTATATGGATATCGTTCGATAGTAATTAATTTAGGACAGAATGATTTAACCCACCCTTTGTCAAATTTAATTGTATAATACCCTGCACAATATAAACTTTTACTTGCTTGGCTCTTTGTAAACAGCGGTAGCTTACGCTGTACATTAAACAATGGATTGTACGGACGACAGCTAGTAGGATACTCATATACATCTCTAACTTCTTCGTGACTAATCTTTACCTTATTACTTACAATAAAGAAATCTTTACCAAATCGTTTTGTTAATTCATCTTTCTTACTGAAATAAGCTTCACCATCTTTAGAACTCAACATAAACTTATTATTTTCTTTTTTATGTAGAATACCTACTTTCTCTCCGTCATTTTCTACAATCCAAAATTTACCATCAACAATGGGTTTTGCTTTTAAATTCATTTTTGCCTCCAGGCAGTAGTCAGTCTTATTAGGACATGTTTCTGTAAATACACACGTTTTCATTTAGTTACCTCGGGATACCTTGCCTGAAAAGGATGTGCAAACGATTCGATACTATCCATCATACGCTTCATGTCGTACAATTGACAGAATTTTAATAATCGAATACCAACCTGTGTTACATCTTTAGGAACAGCATTTGCATTAATTGTATCAACAATAAGTTCTTTAATTTCTGCAGGTTGTGCAGTTAAGTCAACTAGAGTTACGTTTCGATTGTAGTCGTCTAAGACCTTGTGTTCGACGCCTTCGTGGTCGACCCAGCGTTGCAACATGACGTTGTTCCACGCCCAGCCTTTCTTGCCTTTATCTTCAAATGCTTCTGTTAGGCCTGTTTTATTCTTAGTACCTTTGACACGCACACCGGGATATGCACTAAAGACATTGTCACTAGAGTCGCCACGCATACACTTCTCAAAAAGGATCCATGGCGGATTAGGCGGAGCAACATCTTCGCCAGTTTTCTTATCTTTTACACGTTTACCTTTTTTATCAAAGATGCCTTCGATAGTAGTAAGTGTTTCTGCAACACCATTAAACTGTTTTACATTAGGAGCAATCAATTGGTGAAAATCACTGTCTGTCGAGATAATCACATGATCATCATTAGGGTGTGCCTGAATGAATCCTGCAATCAAATCATCTGCTTCTAGTTGCTTATGTTGTAAGACTGTACAGTTACTCTTCGTCTTAACAAATTCAGTGAACGCATCATACGTTTCCCAAAAAAGTTTATCTTCTTCTTGCTCTTTAACAGTCATAGCATCGCGAGTCTCTTTACGATTAGCCTTATACGGCTTGTAAAAATCCTTGCGCCACGAACGCCCTTCGAGACAGAACACTACATGGTTGCCTCCAAAGTCTTGCCATGCTTTTTTAACACTGTTAAATGTAATATGCAGAGCCATGCCTAACTTAATATCAGCATCTCCTCTTACTACGTGTCTAGCACGAAAGAATGTGTTAGCAGTGTCAACTAAAATATATGTCATGAAACCTCTGATTTGTCTTTTGTGATCGGAACCACGTTAATGTAACCTGCACCTCTTGTAGTGTCTTGCCCGTCTTCGCCTAGCATAGTTCTAGCCAAATCACGGAACCAACGATCTACAATTTCTTCATCTGGATCACCGTCAAATCCGTAACCAGCTTGTTTCAATTGTAACACAAAGAAGTCATTCCAGTCAAGCTCAAAGAAGCCATTTCGAACATTATCTTTATTAACATGAGTATCAAGAACAGCTACCCAAGGTTCGCCCTTAGCAGTAGCTCGATCTTTTGGAGTCATCTTAGCAAGTGCTTCTGCTTTAGTAGCAGCCTCTGCCGCATCTAACGCTGCCTTAGCCAATGCTGCCGACTCTTCAGCAGCCTTTACAGCCACCTCGGCTTCAGCTTGACTCTTGGCACGAATCTTATCTATACCAGTTATTTTTTCAAATAGTTCTTTTATCATTTTACGGTTCCTTTCATTACCCAACTTACACTTATACGCCTTGGTTGTGTTGATGCAATTGGTCTGTGTTGCATATTAGAATCAAAAAATATACCTGTATTTTCTTTATGTGGAATTTTTTGATTTTCAAATTCAGTACCACCGTCACTTTCGTCTACATAATAAAGCAAACTATATGCACCTGGTAAATTATATGAGTTGTCATTGTGCCATGCTGTAACTTGTCCTGCTGTATAAAAATTTATCATACAATGATTTAAGAAATCAATTTGAAACCAATCTTTATTTAGATCAAGCCATCTATCAAGTACATATATTAAAGATTCAACTCTATGCCAATTAATAACATTTTGCTGTTTGTTAAAAACACTTCTGCCAAATGCTGCTTTATTTAAATCTATGTCGCCAGTTGCATAACTTGGAAAATTCCAATCTAATCTAGGATCTAAAACTTGATCCTTTACCCGATTATGCAACCAACTATCTGTAAAATTTGTAAAATGTTTAATCATATATTAAGTTAATACCATCCCATGGCTCTACCAAATCCAAATATATGTAAACACGCAAAATAACTAGTCATAACTAACGGCCAACCTGCTCCACGTCTCGTGAATGCTAAGATACTTAATACAGCACCTGTAAAACTTATTGGGTATATAAGATGCATAGGGGGATGTTGCGCTGTAATTGAAATCCATGTCATTGACACAAACACACACGCACTGGCCGCAGTCTCATAATAAAATGCTTTACGATCGCTTGTATAGCTTCTAATCCAGAAGTCTTTAACTTTTTGCCATAAGGTCATATCAAGTACCCCATTCGTTTTTAAACAACGGCACTTGTAATCTATCACTGTAACGCCATCCTCGATTCATAGCTGCTATTGCTACATTCTTTGCGTTGAGTGTGTATACACTTTCAACACCGCCTACAGGCATTAGATATACATGACCTTTAAAACCAGCCGCACGATATGCCGCAACAGCACATTCGGCATCGGCGATATCTTGTTCTGTTGCAACGACAAATTTAAGATAAACTGTGCCAACTTCTTCATACTCGCATACTACCTCTGGAAGAATTGCTTCTTCCCACTTTTCACCACTAGCTGGTAATTTAGCACTTACACTAAATGTAAGTTCTTTACCTACTTCGCTATTCCACTTGGCTAAGTAACCTTTAAATTCTGGAGTAAGTTTCTGAGTACCGTTTGTTTCAAATGTAATCTCTTTCAGTGCTTTCATCTTAGGATTGTTTAGCAAGTCTGGATAAGCACGTTGCCATCCTAGTAAAGGCTCACCGCCTGTAATAACTAAATGTTCATCCTTCCACTCATTATGAGGAATGATTTCCATAATGCGATCTGTAATTGCCTCGCTAGTAAGCATCGGACTAAGATCTTTAAACTCTGGCATCCATGACGCATAGCTATCACAGCCTGTGCTGACTAGCGGCAGCTCTTCATACTTTTGAAAAGGTGTAACTAGACTATGTGTAGCCGCAATACCGGCAGCCTCCATGCTTAACTCACCACGTGGCATACCAAAGCCTGCACATTTGAAGTTGCAACCGAATGTGCGCAGAAACACAGACGGGACGCCCATGTAGCGTCCTTCACCTTGTATGCTGTAAAACAGCTCTGCAATTTTAATCTTGCTCATAATTTTAATTTTTCCATTGTTGCAATCTTACTAATACGTTCACCAAAGTCTTGATCATTAGTAATAATGTAAGTAGTTGAGTCGTTACGATCACTCTTACGATCATATCGTCTAAACTCTACAACCTTGCCGCCTACCGCACTATATATTTTAAAGTTTAAGATAGGGTCATCGCCACAGGCAGATTCGTCGGATCTAGCAACTAATCTACTGCTACCTTTCAAAGTTTCAACTTCGGAGTAGGTATTACCTTGGTTAGCCCACTTGGCTATTAGTCTTTTAATCCATATCATTTGCATGTTCCTAAAAAATCATCTAATCGTTGAGCAGCCTCGTCAAAGTCAACTGCCCATACTTTAGCTGTAATTATACTATCTTTAATCTGCATGTCAAATGGAATTTCACCATTAAATCGGAAATAGTCTGGTACCTCCGTAGTAACAGTAAACTCATTTAAGTTTTTTGCTCTAAAGATTAAATTATTAGCCATATCTACTGAATTCATATTAACCACCTTGTGTTGAGTCTTTTGGAAATGCTTCGCTAAACGGCCAGCTTGTGTTAGGATCTGGTCTTGGTTTTAACTTTACATTTTCTTCGATTACTGTACCGTCGTCATCGCATAAGCTAACTTGGAACGGACCAATAATTTCTAAGTAATCATCTTCTACTTGCCAATCGTGAGTGCCGTCAAACAGCCAAGCTCCGCCACCAATATCTGGAACATTCTCGTCGTCTGGATCTCCATCGTAGTAACATTTCTTGATAAACTCTTGTGCTTCTTCGTCCAAGTCGTCGCTGAATTCCCAGTCGATAGCACAGCTATCTTCTAGCTCAGAGCCCCACCCGCAATCTGTTTTAGCGTATGCTGTTTTAGAATCTTCATATGGCAAGTTACAATCCATATCTTCTTCGATAAATCCCTGCCCCCAACGATATGTTTCGGACATGTTAAACCAGCTAATAGAACCGTCTTTGTTCTCACGGAACATTTCAATGTGCCAAACAATGCTTTTCTTTTCAAGCGGTTTGATTAGATATACTTTACTCATGTTTAATTCCAATATAGTTGTTCATTATTCATTCTTTGATATATTTGGTAACAAATCGATCAATAGATGTATTCTTATATTTTTTGAATTATTAACAACACTATGATATCTAGAGTTGTCAAATTCATAACATTTACCTTTTTCTAGGAAATATTCTGCGTCATCTATAGTAAACACTGCGCCTTCGTCGGTGACTAGTGGTATATGAACTCTATGGCATGCTCTAAATAATGGACTAGTATCAAAGTGTTTATGTATCTTTCCGCCCGGCTCAATCCCTGATAGTGTTGCAAGTTTAACAGTGGCGTTTAATTCTTTTTCTATCTTTGTAATTTCGTTCATTACTAATTTAAACAATGCAGAGTCTTCATTCTCAAAAATTTTCCTCTCTTCGGAAAAATCTGATATATTAGGACTAAACGGTGTTATTATGAATGGAAAGACAATATTTCCTTCAAACGTAAAATCAACTGCCGGATCGTTATAACTAATTTTACGTAACAAAATTGAATTGTAATCGTAGTTTAACAGTTCGTCATTAGGCGTTAATGATAGTTGACGTATAGGTACATCTAATTTCATTATTGTTCCTTAATAACGTATTTGGAAGCAGGGTATTGCTCCTGCAACCATTCTAACAAGCCCTCTTCAACTGGCAAGCGAATACTTTCGAACTTGTTGGTAATGTATTTCATCGTGGTGCAAACTCTTGTTGAAGTTTAATGTTGTCAAAGAATTCTTTCTTTGTATGAGGATCGTCTTTGAATGTGCCTTTGAGTACAGTGGTCTGTGTAAGACTAGAGTGTGCCATAATGCCTCGATTCTCACAGCAACCATGCACTGCCTGCACGTAAACTGCTACGTTTTCGGAGTCAGTAGCTTTGCTAATCTCACGGGCAATGTCGTTGCAAAGTTCCTCCTGGAGAGTGCCTCGACGGGCGCACCACTGAGCGATGCGGGTATACTTGCTAAGACCGATGAGTTTATTAGCAGCAATAATACCAATATAAGCCACGCCAGATACAGGTTGGTGATGATGGCTACACATAGAGCGCAACTCACTACGTACAACAAGCATACCCTCATAACGATCCGCCGAATCATTTGGAAACGCTGTTGCGTCTGGTGCTGGTTCATATCTTCCTGCCATTATTTCATTAAAGTACATTTTAGCCAAGCGTCTTGCTGTGCCTTTACTATTGGGATCGTTTTCTCTATCAATAAGCAAACTGTCTAACACTTTTTCAAATGCTGGTGTTGCTTCGTCGATTAGTTTTTCTAAGTCGCCTTCGTGTAAATAGTCACTGATGTTGTCACCTGCCCAGAAACGTTTATTGTCACGCTTCATCTTAAAACGAAGATGATCTCCTAGGTATGCTTCTTGGTATCCGCCATCACCGGCCATAGCATCTAGTGCTGTTTCTTTTTTAACGTACACTTCTTTCTTTAAAGGTACATATTCATCTGATTTAAATTCCACTGTCGTTTTAAGAACAGGATCTTGCGTAAATTCTTTTGTCAATTTATTATTCTCCGAGTTATTGTCGTGGATGACTATTGTACATTGTACTAGATTATTTAGGTTTTTGCAACCTTAATAGGACATTTTTCTTTATTGCTGTCTTCAATACGCTCAATTGTACACCTAGCTTGCTAGCATACTTTACCCAAGCTGTTGTATCTTTTGGAAAACACATGCCGCCAAACCCGTAACATCCATCCGGTCCCGGAACTTGCATATGACTTAATCCAATACGATTATCTTCGGCTAGAAACATTCTAATAGTATCCCAGCGATATCCGTGTGCTACTGCTAGCTCACTCATTTCATTCATGAATACAACTTTGGTTGCTAGGTAACTATTAATTGTATATTTGACAAATGCAGCCTCACCAATTGAACAATGTTCTACTGTTGTTATAGGTTGTACTAATTTAATAATCCGTTCTGCTTCATTTCGATAGGCAGCAATTTTGCCACCTATAACGGCATTTTTTTCTTGAAGATAATCTTCTTTAGCCTTAGCGGCTGTTAGGAATTCTGGTATGTGTACTAGATTAGGATAGACTGTCTGCATCTTTTCATAGAACTGAGGAGGTGCAGTAGTCTTACTAATAATTACATTCTTATAATCTTGTAACATATACAGTACTGTGTTTAAAATGCTTGTGTCACACTCGCCTGTATCTTTCGAAGGACTAGGCACACAAATAAACACTGCATCACATTCCTGTAAATCTGCATACGTTCCTGTTGATTTTGCAGGATCAATGTCTACTACTATGACTTGGGTAAAAAGCCCGTCATTATAAGCATTGCGGATAGCTTCCCCAACAAAGCCTAATCCAACAATGCCTATTTTCACTTTCATATAATTTCGCTTAATAGTATACGACATAGCTGTGCATCTTTTGTTGACTTAAAGATAAAGATCATAAAATCTTCTTTAGGTCTGTAATAGAACCTCTCGCCAGGTAAACCAAATACACCTAGCACTTTAGCACATGCCTCGTTCCATCCATAAGCAACTTCTATACCTTTATTCCAATCAACTTTTACAATTTGATCAGGATTTGATATGTTAGTCCACCAAGTCTTTTCCACCAAGATCAACTTGTCCTGTTTGATATTTTTCAAGACGTTCTTGGTATGCTTCTTCTGTAAGTCCGTGCCAGCCGACACACTTGCCTGTTGGACTACGTCCGCATCCACATTTTCCAATTTCTTCTGCATTTTCTTTAACTCTTATTTGCATTTTTATAATTTCCTTTTTCTGGTATAACGTGCCTAACTCCGCCACGTGGATCTTCCATGTCGCCGTTGCGTCTAGGAATCATATGTACATGGGGGTACATTACTGTTTGTCCAGCTGCTTCTCCAACATTTTGGCCGATGTTAAAAGCCTCCCACCTTTTAGACTCAACACCTTCGAAACCGAATTTGTATGCGGCTTTGTAGCATTCGTAGAGATTGTTACCTTGTTCATTGGTAGGCACAAATAGCAAATGCCCTTGGGTAACTGGATATGCATCTCTAAAGACCCAGAAGTCTTTTGTTCGATATTCAATTTCTGTCCAGGGAGCTCGTTTATCATCTAGTGCCTTTTCTAAATCAGTTGTCATTAATAACATTGTCTAGCAGACCGTTGCAAAGATCTACTACTTCCTCATCAGTCATAAAAAATTGATACGTAGATGACATGTCTACTTCTCCTGCACTATTCTTTGTTTCTTGTATAAACTCTAGTGCATTAAGATCGTTGGGGTTTAGGCATTTCCAAGATTTAACACTTAGTTTAAAACCTGGTGTGTCTTTAATTACAAAATTATTCATCAATCATCTCCTTTAATTGCTTCAAATGTTCTATACTTACCCAATGCTTGGATGTATTCATCATACAGTTTCTTTAGCTTAGGGTGCTTCTTTTCTAGTATAACATCTCGTTCTGGAATTTGCAAGACTTTTTCGATTGTATCTAACCGTTCTTCTAAGTCTTTACCGTTAAGTACCATACGACCTTTGACTTCTAATTCCGGTGGATTATTTCTGGCAACCATTACACTGTCGGCTATACTAGTAGTATTAGTCCAACTAGTGCCATTCATACCAGTTGAGGTAAGGAATGCACCGTTCGGTACTGTAGTATTAGTAGTATAAACTTGTCCAACTGTTAAAGGACTTGAACCAACTGCACCGGGCGGAATAGCACCGTATCCTGGACTAGTTGTGTTTACGTGATTCGATATAATCGCCATTATGTATCCATTTATTCTTTACAAGAAATCCCCATTCGCGCTTCTGCGGACCTGGCATAAACATTGTCCATGCAGTTACGCTAGGGTCAAGCTCAATACGATGATAGCTGTTAGCGCCACATATACGAAAATGGCCGGGTCCTCTCCATATACACGTTTCACCGAGCATGTTGCCTTGTTTGTCAAATATTGGAGTCCATTCATAATAGCCGCCTTTTAAAATTAATGTAGCATACGGCCACGGATGATCATGTACATCGTCTGGATCCGACTTGTGAAATTTATGAATAAACACATTAAACGGAAACCATGTTCGATCCTTAAGAAATATATAGTATCGTGTAAGTAAAGGACCTTCACTTGTTCGATCCATAATAATTCTTTTGCGATCGTGCTTTTCTAACCAATTAAGGAACTTATTTTTTAGGAGTTGGATTATCATAGTCGTCCTTTACTAATTGATAAACAGTTTTAAAATTTCTAAGAGCAATTTCAAGTGAAGGATATTTCTTACACATATCTTCTACCCTATTCCAGTTAGGAAATGTGCCAACCCATTCTTCCGGTAAGTTCCATGTAAACTGAGAATTATCGATTGATATAGTGCTTATACTAGGCGAAGCACTTATAGACCCAATAGTATAAGTGCTTGCGATCGTTGGTCCTATTGTAATAGTTGACATAGAGGATGAGTCATACGTATACGAATACTCATTTGCTCCTGTTATTGTAATAGTATCAGATAGTAAATCGTCTAACGAGTTCTGTTGCTGAGAAGAATTGCTCATGTAACACCTCTACTTGTTTTTCTATTTGCGGCAATCGTGTATGGTAGTAATCCATGTGTGTCATAATAGAACGACAGATATCTGGACGATATACATTATAGGCATCCCAGCTTTCAGTCCACTTACTAGGATACTTAAAAGTATCAAATGCCATTTCACTGTAGCTTAGTCTGTCTGGCACCATAGGGATGGCATCTACTACAGCACCTTCATACCAACTAATGCCAAGTGTCTCTTGTAGGTTAGCAGAGAAGACCATTTTAGCTTCGCCTAATAGAGTATGATACTCGTGCTTAGTAAGTTGTTTGTCTTGACAAACAACAAACTCGTATTGTGGCAGGTGTTTAGCTAAGTCACGAAAAATCTCAACTTGCTTCTCTGGAGCAATACGGTGCGGAAACAAAATCATGTCTCGTTTCTTCATGCCTTTATAAGGAGCAAGTGTATCTTGGAAATACTCCATTGGCCAGCCAGTACGAACAATCTTACCTTTATCCATGTAAGATAGTTTTGCTGTATCATAATCTATGCTTAGTAAATTATGAGCAAACATATCAATATGGAAATCTGTAGCAAAGTAGTTATGATCAAACGCATGGAAGAAACTCTTCTCAGCATGTCTAACCCAAGGCTTATCTCCTACAAGACGACCTAAGAAGTCTTGAGGATCATAACTGCCAGCATGCCACAAACCGTGTGTAGTTACTGGAACGCCCAACAACTCACTCATGTATTTTAAATTTATAATGCCCGGATGCCAAGCGTCAGTAAAAATAAAGTGGTCGCCGGGATGAACGGATCCGTTACAAAATAAACGGCCCATTTGCTCAACTTGTGCAGACTTGTATATATTGGTGCCACCAAAATTAAGAAAAGCACCAGGAGTAGTGGCTGAAGGAATATCCGTAGGGCCAGAGATAACTTGAACATTGTGTCCTGCCTTTTTAAGTAACTCAGGTACATGAGTCTTCCACTGACCTGTGTACCTAGTGTCTACTGATTCTAAGTCGACAATATAAATCATTAACGTTGGTAGTTACGATTTTGATTACCACTACGATTATACTCGCCGCGATTGTTATTGTACTCACCACGTGGGCGACGTGGGCGTGTGCTGTGGTAATAGTTATTCCAAATCTGACTATCTCTATTGTAGAGATTTGCCTCATTAAACTCGCACAGCTCAAAGCGACAGAAGTCTTTAAACTTTTCCAAGTCATCGAAAATCTTAACGATGTCAGGACGGTTTTCGAAATAGTTAACGTCGCGATAATTCTTAGCCATTATAGCTTTCCTTTAATTAATACTTAATAAATGAACCATTTTCTCCGTCTTCGGAGACCTCAATCCAAACCTCACGGTTTGGATACTTTTGTGAAATGACTTCATATAAATCTCCTGAAATCATTTCGCAACTCTTATAGTCTAACGCTAGTATACTATCTTTGTAAAGATTTAGCAACCATCGTTTAAACTGAATAAACTCAATGTCGCGATCATCGTGTGTAACACCAATCCAAACTTTAAAATGGAAGATGTGACGATGCGGATAGCCTAGAAAACTTACATCATATTCATCACCTGTAGCAAGTGCTGGATCTGTAAGTGCGGCTGGATACTTGTGCATACCTTCTTTATTAAAGGTAACCCAAATCATTTTGTTAGGACGGATGTCTTGTTTAATTACCATTTTTTCTCACCTCAACTAAATGAGCTCCCCAACCTAATGTTGCTATAAACCATGCGGTCTGTGTATCTGTGCTAGTTGCTAATAGTGCATTGGCAATACACATCAGCGGCATAGCGTAGTTAATAAACTTAATTACTCTATTCATTTTACAATCTCATCGTTTTGATATTGTGACCAGTCTGTAAACTTACTACGATCCATTAGTGTGTGGAGACTGTGGGACCACACACCAGGATTAGTTGCTTTAAAATCTTTATCATCGATCTTAATCATTGTATTATAATTCCATAGGCTGATGTAGGGCAATGGAATTCGGATTTGCGGAATGAAATTAACAGACTCGTTTAGTCCATTTTCAAGAAAATCTTCTGCATAACTAATAGGAATATCAAGACTGCACCAGTATCCTTTATCAAGGAATGATTGAATCATGCTTTCCCAACGTTGCCATTCCAAATTATTTTCAGGATGAAAACTATGATTAGCACCAAAGAAAATATGACCGATATGTTTTGATCGATCTTCATAACTGTTAAAATCATCTAACCAATCTTGAATTTCTTGGATAGGTTGTACGCCAGTTACAAATAATGTACGCATACCAAATGCAGGAGTATGTTCTACTTCTGTACCTACAAAGAATGTAATATCTTCTTTCACACCGTCAGTATAATCACGCTTCATTCTTTTTACTCTCTTCGTATTGTTTAAACAGTCTAGTAACTGGTTCCATTGTTTCTTGGAAATAATCTGGAGAACCTTCTGCTGCCATTTTCATGTCCCAATCACTAGGATAGTGTCGTAAACACCAACGAGCACCATCTTTAATATTCTTAGGAACTCGTGGAGTAGTAAGTATTTCTAATAGAAATTCTCGAGTTTTTACTACTGCACGATATCGTTCATCAGGCAATGTCATGTTATAACTCTTTTCATGAAAGTTTTCACGTGTTATATTACTCAAATAAATCCATAAAGTTATTTTCTTTAGGTTCTTCGTTTTTAGCAATCTTTAAATCAGAAAAGTCTACAGTAGGAATACCAAATTCTTCAGCTTTAGTATGTGCATTAACAGTCTTCTTGCCGGTAGCACCACGTGTGCCGATAATAGTCATCCAAAATTTGCTGTAATGTTCAACAATGGCATTAGCATCATCTCTGTTATCACATGCAAATATAGCTTCTACTATGTCCTTATAATACACTCTATCAAAGCGTTCGTCAACTAACATGGCAGGCAATTTACCCAAATCATATTGTCGATTGGCTTCCTGTACTGCATTTAAGTGCATCCAACAATTATGTCCCATCATTAGAGCATAACTAAATGAATCCCAACTAGTTGATCCTTCCTTACCATTCTTATTTAGGTCACCCGGTGCGTAGATACAAATATCTTTCATTTGCAGTTGATCGATAATTGGGCTAGATTCAAATTTCTCAAATATTTTATCTTGTAATACAGCATCTTTAAACAAGCGCGAGTCAGTGGCATACTTCTTATCGTCTGCCGATGCCTGCATACGATAGACCCATTTAGTACGATCTTCTGTTTCTGTATTGATATAAATCTGTCCATTAGCAGTTGCTAAGAACGGACTTGCACAGTCAAAAGATATAGTAAAGTTTGGATTATGGTATTTGCGAACTGCACGTTGTATATCTGTAAGTAGTACAGCCCACTCTAATTTACTAGTGCCCAAGAAGTGCATCCAGTCATGTTGCCCCTGCTCTAATAATCCATCAAAGCGTAGAGCCACTAGTCGTTTGAGCACAAGGTGAATATCACACATGTTCTGTCCACCCATGCCCCACCCATTAAATGCTTTGTCACCGTAGATCTTAGTATCACAAAAGTCTTTAACCTGTTGATACCAATCATCTGCTTGATCGTGTGTCTCACCTTGCAGAACGTTTAAAAACTTGCAGTTACCATTACGATGTTTGATAAAGTATTCGTTGTTATAACGAGTCGCATTTACAGCCTGTTGATATGACTCAATGCCAGTGGCCTTACGCCCGGCAGGACTGCGTTCAACCCAAGCTGGAATATCAAGTACCATGCCGTAGTCCATAAGTGCATCCATCCAAGTTAATACTTGTTCACGCTTCTTTTGTGCGGCATCTAAGCGAGCTTGATAGAGCTTAGGATGATCTACTTTAGTAAACTTTTGATTACCATTTTTATCAGTCTTAGGATCACCAGTAGGGTGAAATTGTGGAACTAGTTCAACGCCTTTAGCATTAACTTCAGCCCACATGGCAGCAACTTCTGGACCTGTAGGATCACGCCACTCGCCTTCCCATACACCTTTACCAATCTGGAATCCACCTGAGTCGCCTAACACCCAACTAGTGCTACGGTCTCTGTTACGGAACATATCTTCGGTTTCATCTGGCTTGGTAAGATCTAAGTTAGCGTGTCCTGCTGAATACAAGCAGTGGTCGTAATAAAATGCACCTTTATCTGGTTCAAGATAATTAAGGCTTTCTATACCATTAGTTAAACTCGGCGGAATACGAGCAGGATCTACATAATTTCCATAGCGTTGTTTGCCTATGAACGTTGAGTAGAAACCTGACGTAGCCGGTAAGAAGTAGGCATAGTCGTTCTGTGTTGCGGTCAGGTTTTTATTCATTATTTAGATTGTGCTGGTAAAATGTAGTTGTATTCGGCAAGACCGGAATCAACTGTAATTTGCATAGCACCTGCATCTGCAATACGCATTGTCTTGTCACCACCAAGTGCAAGAATTGCCATTACTTGATTAACAGGCCATGACCATGTCTGCTTTAACTTGCCGTCTACATTAGCATGGAACACAAAAGATCCTGCGTGTGTACTTGCATCACCGAAGAAGAACACTAGATTGCCGCCTTCTGTTTTAACTTGGAAGGTTGTTTCTTCAGAGTGTGCTGCCGCTTGTAAACGCAAACGACCAATGCTGGCTACGCTAGGCTCAAATGTAACATCCCATGCCGCACCTTTAAACTTAACTGTCTTAAGCTTCTCGTTAATGATATCGCTATTCATGAAACGATAATCATTTCTAAAGTCCTTAGCGGCATTTTCAAAATGCAAGCTAGTAGGAATCTCTACACCATTGCGCACCTGCTTAATTACTTCGATGTTAGCACCTTCTTTGTATTCTGGGTTCTTCAAGTGAAGTGCTAGTTTGTCTAAGTTAGGCATACCAAACACGCCGTCAAACTCGTCGACTGCTTTGTGTGTCTTAGCAGTAACAATAACTGAACGGTCTTCGGCCATAGATTCGATTACAGTGTCTTTATCACCAGTAATCTTAACTAATGGTAAAAAGCCTAAGCTGTGTGTATGGCCTACGAGGTCTTTTAAAATATCTTGCATAATTTTTCCTTTGTATTAATATAGTATATAGGTTTTTGTGTCAGAAGTCAAACAATTTATTGAAAGTATTTGTCTGTTCGGTTGATCTGATATCCCAATTAAGTACGCCAATGAGGTTTCCTAATTTATTATCAATGATCGTTGCTTCCATTTCTTCGTGATTAAATGGCAAATCCTTAAACCACTGGGGTAGTCTAAGCTCATCTACTGGATAGGCTACAGATGTAAACCCCAGTGGATTATCTTTGAGTTTACAAACGATTACTTTGGCACCGTCAGTTACACTCATTGAATACTTGTCGTCAAACATACGCTTTAGAGTATTCCAGTTAAGACTTGCTCGAACGTGTCCGGGCATGTTAGTCTTGCCTGCTTTCTCTTCTTTGCCGCGATATGCTGAAATATTGTTAGCACGTTTAGGCGATCCTTTTTCCCAACCTGGACGTACTTTAAAATTAGTACGGAAGTCAGTGATAAAATCCAACACTTCTTGCTCTGGACTACCAGTTAAGACTTTCTCCAACACATCACTTAAGAAGTTTTGAATAAATTCTGGAGTATCACTACGCTTCAGATCCAAGCCCATGGCCTTGATCTTACCTGGTTTACCTTCCACATCGCTACGCTTGCCTTCTTTGTCATAGTATAAGACTGCATATCGTTTCTTGGTAATAAACAAGCCTTTAATAGCAACTAGTTCACGACCGGCTTTGATAACCTCACCGCGTGTCTTGGGACAATGAAATGCATCTAACATAAACTGTGGGAAAGTCGAGTTAACTTCTTCACCAATTTGGTCATATAATTGTACTACACTTTCTTTAGTCCAAGGGATCTGTTTAGCATCGATCTCTTTCTTTAGAGTCTTGTAAGCAGAAAAATAACATGAGTCAGTATCACCATATATAATTGCTTTGCCTGTATGACTGTTTTCACCAGTAATAATCTCGTTGACTTTACCGGCCATGTGTTTAGCAATCTGACGACCTGTTAGTGTAGTACTTTGTCCAATACGCTTATCAAAAAAGCGGCAACCAGGGTTAAGAATGGCACCATACAAACTGTTAAGATTAATTTTTTTGACGAGCTGTCGTTTATCCCAGTATTCTTCTTCAACTTTATTTCCTGCTTTAATTGTTTCTTTTAGTTTGGCTTGCATTTCTTTACGTTCTGCATACCAACGCTTTAACAATCCAGGAATGATACCTTCTTTCTCGTAGGTAAACAATGTGCCATTGGCACTGATCATAAATGTTTGATTGCTTTCGAATATTAGCTTGTACACTTCGGCCGCACTCAGCACATCAACTGTGCCATCTTCCCAGTCGATGGTAATCTCAGTACCAATTTCTTGATTCATTACAGCAGTATATTCAATACTACCGAACATACCTTCCCACGCCGCCGCAAACGATTTACCTTTAGCTACGAGGTTGTCAATATACTCTTGTGTAAGTGTTTGACGTAATTGGCCAACAATAGTTTCTGGACCCATATTCAACGCACGAATCGCTGACGGATACAGTGAGTTAATGTCTAATGAGCCGATCCAGTCATGAATACCTTCTTTAGGATATGCAACATACGCACCCGCCGCACTATTATCAGCTTCTTCATCACGAGTTGGACGATTAGGCACTTGGAACCCACGCTTGTGAGCTTCATTGATAATGGCCTGTTCAGTTACAGCTACCGCACCCATAGTAGTCTGTAGCAATACAGTACATTCATGTGCCAGTGTGTTAGACAAGTCTAGGAACTTGAGCTTCTTATCGAGTTTATCCAGCAAGGCAGTATCTTGCCTGTTATAGATAACAAACTTACGGAAGTCATTGTTATATAACTGATCCAATGTACCTTCGTACTGTGTCTTAGTTTCGCCTACTTCCATTTCTCCAATGGCATCCAGTCGGTATGTGTGTCGTTCTTCATAGGTGTACTTGCGGTACAACTCGAGACTGTCCAGATGAACGCGACCAACCAGGTCATAAGTAATAGCCTTTTTTCCATACTTTTCATACTCTCGTTTCTTGGGCATCTGATCCCATAGGCATAATCTACGAGTATCTTCTTTGCTTAGGACCTTGATAATACGATTGACAGTATACGGCATATCAAAGCCCTCACTGTTCCAACCACTTAGTACATCTGCATCTTGAATCAAGTTTAGGAATGTATCCAGCAGGTCTGCTTCATTATCAAAGATATGTGTATTGGGTAAATCTTTAACAAGCTCTTCTGCTTCAGCTATACTCATACCTTTAGGAGGTATAGCTAAACAAACAAGTGTATCTAACCATTGCAGGTGAACAGCGATAGCAGTAATTGGCATAAATGCGTCCTCTGGACTTGCATAGCCACGTTCTGGATCAAAGTCCACCTCAATATCCCAGAATGCTACGTTTAGCTTTGGAGCATCTGCGTCAAGATAGTGTTCGCTTAGTGTTGAAAAGATTGGATTAATATCCGCTTCATACAATTTCTTGTTAGAATGGATACTAAGTTCTTTACGGAAGTCTTTAGAAGTTCTACAAACAACCCTGCTTAATGGCTCTCCATAAATGCTCTGGAACTTGCCTCGAGGGTCTGTGTGATAAAACGTGTAGCGTACAGGAAACTCTTTAAAGATTCTCTTACCATCTGCACTACGTTCTACAATTTTTACAATATCAGCGTCGCGCTGATAAAATGCATCTACATACAAATTAATTTCTCCTATGCAATTTACGGCTTGCAAATACCTACTATGCGGATTATGGCCCGCCTGCCCTTCTATTACATATTTATAAGTCTAACATATCCTATTAGATCAATAGTGACTAATAGCAAGTAGTTAGCTACCATGCCTGTACTTTTACGAGTCCAAGCAGCCCATCCGAATATAGCGCATTGTGCTATAAAGATTGGATACAGCCAGATAAACAGAGGATCAGTTGCCCCGGCTGCTAGTGTTAGCGAGCAACCTAAGCTCATAAACCATGCTGTGATTTCTAACGTAAATCGGGTAGGCCATTCATTGTAATCATGTTTAGCCCAGGCAATAACGCCTTTGATAAAATCCATTATTCGGGTAACCTATTAGTTACGCCCAAAATCATTTCAATATCGTTCCACGCTTGCTCGTGCTCTTTCCAATTATCTTTATGTGCAATAGTAATTGCTTTGTTGATAACACTTGGTTTGACTTCGAGTTCTTCTGCTACTGCTTTAACCGTTTCCCTCAAACCTTCTTTTAAGTCCTCAATTTCACGTAAAACGGTACTACCTTCGTTGATTAGACGTTCTAATTTGGCTTTTTCTTCGGGTCCATACATGCGTGTACTCATTGACATTCCTTTTAAAGTATTGTATAATAATAACATACTTAGCTACACAGAGCAACACATATGAAAAAATCTTTGTTAATTAGTTTGTTAATTTGTTCAAACGCTTTTGCATTTGATGATAATCCGTCAACTCCCTTTAGTACACGAGAAAATTCTGGAGAGACTATGCTCATAACTTGGAAGACTGTTGACAACGTACAAAAGGTCTGCCAAGATGAATATAAGAGCAGAGGATTTGGTGCATTTAATTATAAAGTAGATGCTTGCAGTTTCTGGAACAATTCTACTAGGACTTGTACAATCTATACAAGAAAGAATCCTACAATGCACGACATTGGTCATGAGATTAGGCATTGTTATCAAGGTAATTGGCACTGATAAAAAAAGCACCCTAGGGTGCTTTTTATTTGAGTTAAATTTCTTTAAACACCTGCGTCTTTTAAATCCGCACTGGCAGCAATCTCACCTTGTGTACGTTTGTCGTCTGGCGCACGATTGTTAATAGCATTGATAATACCATTATAACGTTTCATCAATTCAATATCTGCTGGATCTGTACTGCTTTCTAATTCAGCTGCCATTGCATTTAGTGCATCAACATCTGCCTTATCTTGACCGGCATTTGGAGTTTGACCTGCCGCCGGAGCCGCTGCTGCCGGAGCACCTGTAGCTGCCGGAGCCCCTGACGCTGCTGGTGGTTTATTTGATGGCTTAGTAGCTGCTGCACCACCTAATGCTGCCATACCTGCTGCGCCCGCCGCTGCACCTGCTGCCGCAACCTTTCCTGGATTACGTGCAACTGCCGCACCTGTTGCTAACGCTGCCTTTTCTCCGGCTTTAGTAGCAGCCGGCGCTAATGCTTTTGCAGCTGCCGGATCAGCAACCCCTGCTTTAAAAGCTGACCCGATGTCTTTAGCTTTATTAGCAACGGCACTACCTGCACCTTTAATACCTGCCCACGCACCTTTAGCTAAATCAGCAAGACCTTCGTCGGTATTCTGTGGAGTTGATTCTAATTGAGCAAGACGATCTCTTAGCTCTGCAATTTTTTGTGCTTCTGACATAGCGGTTCCTTTAGTTTTTTGAGCATTTAATGCTGCTTGTGTTTTTGGTCCTATAACACCGTCTGGTGTTAATCCGTTAGCTTTCTGAAAAGCTATAATTTGATCTTTAGTCATTGCTGGAGCGGCTGCTGGCTTAGCCTGTGCAACTGCCGGTTGTGCAGCACCATCTTTAGCTACACCGGCAGCAATTTCTTTTTCGTCAGGCATCCAACTGCCAGTTCGCATTTTATCTCGAACTGCTTGAACGCCAGTGCCTATTAGACTTGCGGCAGTACCTACTACTGGGATATTTGAAGCAGCACCAGTTAGTCCTGCAATTGCTGCACCAGTGGTATCACCTGCTTGTTGTCTTGAATATGCATCTTGTGCCGCTAACGCTAAACCAACGCCTGGTAATGCTTTTCCTAAAAATTTGCCACCTGCTTTTAATGCAGTACCAGCTGCTGGCGGTACTGCAAATTCGTTCAAAATTTCTTTAGATTCTACAGAACGAATTTTAGCAAGTGATTCTACAATCGGATCTTTCATTTTAATATTTGATATTCTTAATAGCTAACAATGTTTGATCGTCTGCGTAGCTTACTGATTCTTCAAAACTTCCAGGTGCAAAGCTCATTCCTTGCGGATTATTTGTACCAGCATTACCAGCACCTTGTGCCATCATAGCAGTTGGACTTGCTGCCGCTGGCTTAGCCGCTGGCTTAGTAGCTGCACCACCTGCAGGTTTCTTAGGAGCAGTTGCATCTGCAGGAGCAGGAGCACTTCCACTAACTCCGCCAGTCTTTTCTAACTTGTCCATTAAGGCTTTAAACTTTTCACGGGTAGCTGCTACAGCTGGATCTGCTGCTGGCTTAGTGGCTGCGCCTCCCGGTGGGGTTTCTCTACCACCATTAGGTAATGGTTTTCCATCTGGACCAACTACTTGAGTAGTACCGTCTGGTTTAGTAATTAATGTATTACCTTCATCATCACCTTGCGCTGTTGTTCCAGTAGGTGCTGCTGCCGCCGGAGCCGCTGCTGTTGGTTTAGTAGCTGCACCACCTGCTGCTGGTTTGCCTTTATTAGGAGCACGAGCAAGAATAAACTTATCTGTAGGATCAGCACCGCCTAACCATTTTTGATCTTCTGGACTCATTGCTGCCCATGCTGCTGCTTTAGCAGGATCTTTACCTTCCCAAGGATTAGCGCCAGCTGCCGGAGCTGCCGCAGGTGCACCTGTAGTCACAGGAGCTCCAGAACCACTAGTCACAGGAGCACCGCTACCTGATGTTACTTCAGCTTCGTCTAGTTCATAACCAAATTCTTCAGCTAAGCCACGAGCAATTGAACTTGTAAAAACAGGATCTGCAGATTTACGAACAGGTGTCGCAACTGATTCTGTAATAACTTTCTTTGTTTCTACAGATTCTGTAACGATCTGTGTAGTATTGATTGTCTCTAACTTCTGCATTAATGCTTTTAAGTCCATTTTGTTCCCCAAATATTCTATAATATATTTATGCTCACTTAGCAGTCTACGGTAGCGAATCGCTTTCTGCGGGCAGCAGCCTCCCCACACTTAAAAACGCAAAGGTCCTAAGGTAGTGTGTTCTTATTATTTTGATGTAGCCCTCAGCTGCCAGCTATGCTTGCGATGTGCATCCATGCGTCCTGCTATAAAGTCACTTAATCCGTGTTCGCCTGCTTGTTCAGAAAGATCAAAAACCATCTTTAACAGTTTGACCATTTTATCGCTATCTTGCAATAATTCTGCAATCATAGCTCTATCTTCAAGCATGTTTAATTCATCTTCTACTTGTGTTAGCATTGAGAAACGCTCAAAGCTAGCGGGAGTGTATGATCCTAACTTGCGAATATTTTCTGCAAAGTTGTCTATACTAGCATACACTTCTTCATATACTGTGCCAAACAACATGTGTAGTTGTGGAAACAATGGTCCTTCAACGTTCCAGTGAAAGTTTTGTGCCTTTAATGCAAAGCTGTATTCACTGGCAAAGGCCACTTTCATTGCTTTTTTAAGTTCGTCCATTATTTCTTACCTGCTTTCTTTTTTGCAATAGCTATTGCTGCCTGCTGTGCCGGATTAACTGCTTCTTTTGGTACACAGTTAGGAACTGTCTTGCCGCCTTTCTTTTTCATACCAATTTGTTTATAGTCTTTCCAGCACGGATCTGAGTCTTCTGATAAATCTTCTTGTGTCGAAGGATCTAACAGCACATACATTTTATTGCCGAGTATATAGGCCTTAGCACCGATAGATTTGTTACTTGGTCCTATTCTTGGTCTAATACCGTCACCAAAAACATTTACACTATAAGTTTCACCACCATACTCTACAGTTGAGCCACCTGGTGCTGCCGCCGGAGCAGGTTCTGCTGCTGGAGGATTTGGTTTGCCTGTTAGTCGATTGATACTCGGATCAGGTAATGATCCGTCTGCATTAGGTACTATACGTTCAATGACTCTTTTAGCCAATCGAGTAGCACGCTCATTTGGACGTTCAGCAGCTTCTCTTAATTCTTGTTCTACTGTTTTAAAGTACTTGCCAATCATACTAGGCTTTGCACCTTCTGCTACATTAAGGACTGGGGCAGTGATTGTCTTTTTAGCAGGCTCTGCATAGTGTTGCATGGCCATTGACTCGGCAGCAGTGGGACGATTTAAAGGTCCCTTGCCTTCTGAAATAATTGAAAGTAATCTACTCATTCCAACTTCTTCTGCAACTGGCTGTTGTGGTGCAGCATCTGGATTAGCTTCAGGAGCAGTTGCTTTGCTTTGCATTTGATGAAGTTCTGTTTGAGGTGCGCCTGCAGGATCCTGTTGAGCAACATATGCTCGAGCTTCTTCTTCAGATTCGAAGCTAGCTACTTCTACGCCTCTTTCAATGTTTGTTACTGTAAAATCTGGCGGCTCACCTAAGCTATCATATGTTGTTTGTGTAATCGAAAATTTAGGAGCAGCAGGTAATGCACCTTGTGATGCAGCCGGCTGGTTTAAGTTAGCTTCGTTAACTACACTAAGAAATCGTTTCATATCTGAAGAATTTACTTCAGCTTTGGTGTTTGCCCCGTCCATTGCTTGGAGTATTTTCTTCATGTCCATGATTTAACCCTTCAAGCGACCGTCAGCTTCTGCCGACTTTAACATGGCTGCACGATCTGCATAGCTACCACGCTTAACATCTTTAGCTGCTGTCTTTTCACCTTTGGTAGGATTCTTAACATGCTTTAATGGGTCAAACTTATCGCCTTCGTACATACCGCCACATTCTTTTAGGCCGTGTACTGGGCAGCTTTTGCCTTTAGCAGTGTGATTACATTTTGCTGTAGCTTCTTTTACTTTAGCAAAGGGATTTACGCCTTTCTTTGGGCCTGCTTTCTTATCAGCAACGGCTTTCTTCATTGGCTCTTTCTTGTCACCGTCTTTGTCCATGTCTAGGAAGTCTGGCTTCTTACCTTCTGCAACAGATTTATCTCTGTTATCAAATTTCTCGCTATCCTTCATGCCCCAAGTCTTAGCACTCTTTGGACTTTGCTTTAGTTTTGGAGCTTGTGATTTTTTCTCAGCAGCTGATTGTGACTTAGCATGGCTCTTTTTGCCCTTGCCTGACTTATCGTCGGCCTCACCATCATCAGCATAGCTAGTATTTTTGTGAATAACACCTGTGTCAGTTTTAGTTAATTCACCAGTAGCAGTTTTCTTTTTGTCACCAACTTTAGCTTTGTCATCAAATGCTTCGTCTAGGTCTTCTTCTTTCTTCTTCATTTCGGCTTTGGCTTTCTTAGCCTGTACCTTAGCTTCTGTTAGCTTCTGTGCAAACGCACGACGAATACTTTCAGAGTACATATCGCTGTTTTCAATGGCACTACCGTACTCACTAATCTTCATTTCGTATTCCATGTAGTGGTATACGCTAGCGATATAGTCAGCGGCTTTGGTAATCTTAGCCTGTACCCAGCCCTCTAGCTCCTGATCTTCACTGATCATTTTGAATAGCTTAAAGCTGTATTGAGCGCATTTAAATAGATCGGCACGAGCCATTTTTGCTTCGTGATCGTCTGGGCGGTGAAAGTTATCTTGCATTTTGAGAATTCTCCAATATCGTTGTATTTATCGTTTTAAGCTGCCACCAGTCAGTAAATTGTTAGGCATATCTAATGCGTTCTTTACTGTACCGTTTTTATTTTTACCTGCTTTGCCGGGTTTGTTTTTATAAACAGCGCCTACACTCACATTACCTGCGCTAGTGCCACCTACAGTTGCATCTTCTTGTAGATCTAATGCATCTACGTCAAAGTAATGCGGGAACTTTTTGTTAAAGTGGCGCATAATAACACCTGCTCGTGCATTTGCTTGATTTTCTTGCGGGCTTCCTGTGGCACCACTATCTGGATCATCTAATTGATGTTCTGTACCTTGTTTAAAATGTACTAGTTCATGCGCTAGTGTTCTAAGGATATCTAATGGATGCCTACCATCAATACCCAAGTGTATTAAGTTTTCATGTTCTTTAAACACGCCAAATGTTGGCTGATGACTATCTTCGATCTTTTTCTCTAATTTAATTTTAGGCAACTTAGTTAGTTTAAGTTCCTGCATAACAATAGGTAAGAAGTCTTCAAACGCAGTCATTAAATCCAGCTTCTTTGGTAACGGAGTCATTAATTCACGTAAAAACATATTATTCTTCAAATTGGTCTAAGGCCAAGTTCCAATGGTTAATACGATCTTCTAATCCAATAGTACCGCCGTTGATCTTTTTACTTAGTAGGACAATATCGCCTTTATCGCAAATAGCGTTAAGACCATTCTTATGCCAGAACCAGCAGGCACTTAGAATAGCGTACTCTGGTGTACGTAATAGATCTGGATCATCTGCTAGAGTGTCATCGCCAAATAGATCACGTGAACACTGGGTATAGTTTGCACGACCAGTTAATTGAAGAATACCGCGACCACGGAACTTCCATCCATCACCACTTGATTCTGGACCATTGCCCATACGGCTACTATAAACACGATTAGCAATTAGTTCAGGCTTGCGCTCGTGTGCTTTTGCTAGTGCTTCGTCTGGATAGTATTTCTTAAAAATACTCATCAATCCTTTAGCACCATAGTTTAAGTTTTCCTGTAATGCAGTAAAGTCTGCACTTTCATGTTGGCATTGTGCTACAAAACCTGCTACACGAGCTGGCGTAGTAATATCAAACTTAGGCAAGTATTCTACCATGGCGTTGTACCATAGTTCGATTTCTTTATTTTTATGTACACAGTTATGTAATTTTTCAACTGTGAAATCAAATTCAAAACTCATATCTTTTTCTCCCCGGTCATGTAAGGTAGACTAAACCATAATTTAAACCAATCAGGTGTTCCTGGTTTAATGTTATTCTTTTTCATAATCTCGCCGTTGTTGCTGCCAGTAACACTAATGTTACTACCTTGATTAATTTTGTATTCGTGTAATCTAGCTTGGCTGTTAATACCACCAAGATATTGTAAAACTTTTAACTCATGTACAATATCGTCACTAGGCAATATACAGTCGTCTGGACTATCTGTACCTATGTTGTCTGTAGTGACTCGATACTGTTTCATATTAATTTAAACGCTTTTAAATTCTTCTTGGGCGTATTCTTATTTACGTCAACAGTTGAATTCTGTTTTGTAATGATGCCGACCCCTGCAGACTCTAATGCTCGTTCACGCTGTAGTCTATCCCAATAATTTTCTGACACGCCTTTATTACGTGCTTCTTTTTCTAAGTCTAATTTGCGTTGGCGGATAGCTTCTTTATCGTGCCCGGGTTCACGTTCTAAATCTTGTAATGCTTTGCGCTTTGCTGCTAAGTCGTGCTTATCTTTAAGTGCAGTTTCCGCCACACCTTGCTCAACAAATGCTGCAAGCGAATCTACTCTGCTCGGATGTTTTAATGTTCTTAATGCTGCTGCTTCGATCTGTCGAACTCTTTGTGCTGATATCCCTAACTCAGCACCGACTTCTGCAAGGCTCATGTTGTCCCAATATCTTGCTTTAATGATTTCTTGTTGGCGATCATTGAGGTTAGACATTTGTTTTGCTATTACACGCTTTAATTCAGATCTATCGTAATCGTCGTTGTGATCATACGGCGTGTCATATTTTGAATCAAATCGATCAGCATTATGCACAGGATCTCGAGGATCTAATGTGGGCATTTTATTTGTTACACCTCGATATGTTGCGCCATCTGGGTTATATCTTGATATTTGCTGTTTAGGATTTGCCTCTGCCACACCTTTAGTATCGTTATCAAACTGTTTCATTGTAGCCTTATTGATACCTTTGAAGCGTTTGTTGCCACGTTCATAGTCACCTTCTGCATCTGCACGACGAGCATCTGCCCCGGCTGCTTTTTTATAGCGACCCAATAGTTCACTTGATAATTCTGCAACGGGTTCTTTAACTTTCTTCTTAACTGGTTTTGCCGCTGCCTTTTCAGCATGTGGCATTAGATAATGTTTCACTACATCAAAGAACGGATGCCCTGCAACTAGAGTATTAGGATCAACACCTGCCGCCTGCCCAAATGCATCTCTGTCATCAGCTGCAACCGCAGCACGTAGAGCAGTTGCTGAACTTAAACGTGGAGTAGCCTGTTGCTGAATAGTGCCAAATTCGTAATATCCGTGCGCACCTTCTTTACCATTGTACTGTACCAGGGCCTTAGTGACCCAATCTTCGTCAGTGTAGACATTCAATACAATATTGCCATGCTTTTCATATACCTTACTGGCTAATGTTAGCCAACTTTGTTCAGCAACAATATGTCCTTTGATTTCAGGATATACAGCTTCCATTGCCTTGACTTTAATATCAAACGGTAACGGATCCTTAGGCCCTTGTGTACTCTTATTAGTACCCACATACCATACTGAGTTCTCCGCAGCCATTTCCCAAGCTGCACGATGTCCCATGTGAGGAGGATTAAATCGGCCAAATATAATGCCTACCGATTTGCTTTTAGATTCAAATAGCTCTCTTAGTATCATCTTTTTTCTCGGTAGCTTTTTTCTTTTCTTCGTGATAGTGGTCAGTTTCTTCGCCTTGCAACTTATCACATACTTCTTCTAAATCATGTCGAGATAGTTTTTCTTCCATCCCCTCAACTGGGAATGTATTTTTATAGTGTTCGAATGCCTTCTGTACAATAGGTGCAAATGCTGTAGGACTTACCCCACGGCCTGCATCACAATGACGCTTAAATTTTTGTAAGAATGGATGATAATCACCGCGATAAAATTGCGGATCATTACGCATGAAGAAGATTAGATCGTCGTGTAGATCAAAGTCTTCACGCTTCATGTTAGGGTTGAATAGTTCGAATATTTTCATAATTGTTAAGCTAGACTGCGCACAAAAGCATCAGTCATAAAAAATCCCTCTTACGATATTTATCGCAAAAGGGATATTCGGAATTAGCTTTGATTACTGCTTTATAACAGACTCAACGCTGTGTATGAAGCCGCCAACAAACATTTTAACCATTGTTAGCGTCTTTTCGTCTTTAACATAGAAATGACTTCCGCCCCAACACTTACTCTTAGACAAATCTGCTTTAGCACGTTTAGGCATACGTATTTTATCTTTACCCTCGCACCATTTTACAAATTCACTAAAATCCTGCCTAGTGCGGCCCATAGTTACTTTATAATCAAAGTCTAAATTTTTAACAATTACACTGCCTTGATCAAGAACAGATTCAGTTCCGGCTGCGGGTAAGCATACGTACTTAACGCGGGCTGGATCAATTTTAGCAAGACGTTCAATATCTAATTCGTTATTGGTGTAAAAACTAATAAAAGGACTTTCAATTCGTAGCTCGTAATCTGTAAATTTTTTAAGATTTACTAATAAGGACAATGTGTATGTTTGCTCTAGGGGAGTTAGTTTAACTAACCATGAGCTAGCATCAGGATTAATTTGCTCTTGTAATCCTTTTGCTACATTTTCAAAGTCGCATCCACGAAACCAAGAGGCAGCTTTAGATACAAGCACAATTTTGTACTTGTATTTGTTGTTAAACCTCTTGGTTGTCTGCTTGGTCTGTATCGACTGTGCTAATTTCATTTACAACTACCTTAGGTGCCTTAGGCTTAGCCGTCAGTGCTAGCAAGCCATCTACAACTGCAATGTTTAGCAATCCACCATTCTTTAAATCCCCAAACAACATTAGTTTAGACAGCGGACGTTTAATGTCTTTGTCAATAACACGTTGTAATGGACGAGCACCCATCTTGCTATCAAAGCCCTTGTCAATCAACCAGTCAATTGCTTCGTCACTAATCTTAATCTTAATGCCCTTGTCTTTGACCTGCTCACGGACTTCGACCATAAACTTACCGACAATCTTAATCATTGTTTCTTTAGTCAACTTACCAAATGTAACAACTGCATCTAAGCGATTACGGAATTCTGGAGCAAAGAACTTCTTAAGTGCTTTGTCAGAATATTCAGTTTCTTGTTGACCAAATCCAATTGTATTCTTTTCAGCATCGCTTGCACCAGCATTGGTTGTAATAATAAGGATAAGATTACGACAGTCTGCTTTCTTACCATTAGATCCTGTAACAAATCCATTGTCCATCATCTGCAACAAGATAGTCGACACGTCAGGATGACTCTTCTCGATCTCGTCCAGCAACAATACACAGTTAGGATTCTCCTGTACTTCTGTAATCAACAAGCCAGCGTTTTCTTCAAAGCCAACATACCCAGGAGGTGATCCGATCAGCTTGCTAATAGAGTGTTTCTCTTGATACTCACTCATATCAAAGCGCACTAGTTTAACACCAAGATTCTTAGCTAATGCTTTAGCAGTTTCTGTTTTACCAGTACCTGTTGGTCCCATGAATACAAACGCACCCACTGGACGGTTCTCTGCTTTAAGTCCAGCTTGGCTGACCAGTATCTTATCAACAATTTCTGTAACTGCTTTATCTTGTCCGTAGACTTCTTGTTGCAAGTTAGCTTCGAGATTGGCCAGATTAGCTGATTCTTGTTCTGCAATCTTTTCAGTAGGCATGTTAACAACTTTGGCCATTTCATACTGAATAGCTGCTTCGTCAACAATACGTTCATCTGCCAACTTTAAATTAAAGCGTGAGCAGGCCAAGTCAATTAAGTCAATTGCTTTATCAGGCAATTTCTTATCTGTTTGATACTTAATGCTAAGTTTAACGGCTGCTTGGATAGCATCGTCTTTGATCTTAACATTGTGATGACCTTCGTAGTACTTTTTAATACCTTTAAGGATTTGTACTGCCATTTCTGCTGTAGGCTCGTCGATAGTGATACGAGCAAACCTGCGCATTAAAGCACGATCCTTTTCGAAGTACTTGCGATATTCTTCCCAAGTAGTTGATGCAATGACTTTAATGTTGCCTTTACTTAGTGCGGGCTTCATCATGTTGGCAAGATCATTTGAGCTTTGCTGTCCACCTGCACCTGCTCCGCTGATCATGTGTGCTTCATCAATGAACAGAACAGTCTTGCCTTTAGTGCCAAGGCCTTTTAATACAAGTTTGAATCGTTCTTCAAAATCACCACGATACTTAGATCCGGCAAGCATAGCACTGATGTCTAGGTTATAGACTGTGTATTCTTTTAAGAAGTCAGGTACTGCACCTTTGACGATGTTATAGGCTAATCCTTCAGCAATCGCAGTCTTACCTACGCCTGGATCACCTACGAGGATAACGTTTGATTTGCTACGACGACCTAGAGATAGAGCAATATTTTCTAGTTCGTCAACACGACCAATTACTGGATCAACTTTATTCTTTTTAACTGCATCATTAAGGTTAGTTGTAAATGCACGTAGGGCTTTCTCACCCTGACCATCTCTCTGTTCTTCCACTGCTTCTACTTCTGTAATTTCTGAATTTAAATAATCGGCAAATTTATCCTTGTCGATTTCTGCTTGTTGAATGTAATAGTTTGCATATGAACGCTTTTCGCTCATCATCGCAAGGAATACATCTGTAGGTTCAATCTTTTGACGACCATTAAACAAGACCTGTGTAAACGCACGATTAAGTACACGTTCAACAGCTTGTGTCTTACGTGGTTTAACATCTGTTTGTTCTGTGATAATTTCGTCACATTTGTTTTTAAGATACAGCTCTAAATTCTTTTTAAGGAAATCAGCATCTGCACCGTAGCCAGTAACACACTTGTTAAACGATTCTTCGCATAACATAGAGAACAATAAATGTTCAATGGTTAAGTATTCATGCTTTAGTTTTTTAGCTATGTCAATAGCTTTTTCAAATACTAATTGCAATTCGCTGCTAGGTTCTACCATTTAGTTTCCTTTGTTGGGTTTATTGTAGTTTAGCATATAATGCTTTTAATTCTTGAATCAATTGGGGATCTGTTACTGCTGGAATATCGATATTGAGCACAACAATCAAACTGCCCACACGCCCAGTATTAATATCTCTGAATCCTCTGCCACCGCTAGCAAACTCTGCACCGTGACGGATACCAGGACGTAGTCGTAACGGCATAGTTGATCCGTCGAGGCAAATAACTTCTTTCATACATCCTGTCATAGCTTCTAATGCAGTAACAGTTAGAGTTGTAATTAATTCATTACCTCTGCGCTCCCATTCAGAGTCTGCTTCAACCATTACAGTTACATTAAGATTACCACGAGGCAAGTTAGGAATAGAGTCATCGCCGAGATCCCCGTATCGAATAGTCTGGCCGCTCTGCACGCCTGCCGGGATATCAACAACTACAGTTTGCGCACGGCCAGCTGGAGTATTAAATCTAGCTTCAATTTGTGTGCCAGTATAACTTTGCTTAAATGTAATATTAACCCTAATTGAAAGATCTTTATTACGTCCACGTTGTTGGAATCCTCCAAACGGGCCAGCGCCTCCAAATCCGAACGTTGCTCCGAAGATATCTCCCATGTCTGGGAATCCATGGTTGCCGCTACGTGCGTGAATAAAGGGGTTGTTTCTTTGAGCGTTGTACTGTTGTCGTTTTTGCTCGTCGCCTAGCGTGTCGTAGGCCTGTGAAATTTCTTGGAACTTTTTTGTGTCCCCGCCACGGTCAGGATGATTCTTCATGGCCAACTTTTTGTAGGCCTTTTTGATTTCATCCTGACTTGCGTTTTCGTTTATACCTAAAATTTGATAATAGTCCATAGTGCTATTATATAGCATTACGACCTAAAATGTCAATCTAAAGGTGGAAACTTTTCGTCCAATGGTGGTCTGCTCGGAGCAGGTTTTCCTACGGTTGGAGTCGCTGCCGCTCCAAATCCTGCACTGCTACTAAAGCTGCTTGGTGCTGTTGCAAAACTTGTTGTTGGTGCTGGAGAACTGAAACCCCCTGGTGTGGCACCGAATCCTGACGTAGGTGCGCTAAATGCTGGAGTCCCTGTCGAGAATCCTGTTGTTGCTGTTGCTGCTCCGCCATTGTTTGCTCCTGCTAGTTTTTCTTGTGTACGTCCAAACGCTGCAAGACCTAGAACTGCACCCATTGCAATATGGTATAGTCCTGCGCCCTGTAGAGTTAAAGGTTGCCATTGTGTGATTTGTCCAGCTTTTGTAATAGCCTGTAATAGACTCCACAATACTGGAAAAATTACAAAGTCAAATGTACATGTGGCCATATACAACCAACCCATCATTGGACGCCATTTTGAATTCATCCAATCTTCTTTCTTTTGTTCGCTTTCGCTCTTTACATCTTCTGACATAGGTCTCGCTCCAATTATATACTACTATTTATTAACTTTCTGCTCAAAAATGCTGACCTTATCTTCCTACATACACTTTCGGTTCTGCATCCTTTCGACGCTGCTCTTCGGTTTTAGGCACCCACCCTTCGCCGTATTGTGGGTACTTTCGAATACGATCTTCTACTACATACGCAAGTGAAACAGTAATAGCTGCAATACCTGCAATTAGCCCTATTGCGCCCACAGCTTCAACAATGTACTTGTCAAACATTGCTTGTTTTTTCTTCTTTACTACATACTCAGATTGCATCTTCTTAGCAATAAGCACACGTTGCGTTTGGCCCATGTGTTTCATCATGGCTTCTACTTCTGTGTATAACGCACCTAGCTCAGGCGGGCTTTGATAAACCATTAGTTCACGTAGGTCTACACTCATTTGCTCTAACTGCTTACGCATTAGAACACGTTGTAGCGCACGTTTGCCTAGACTAGCGTCTCCGTCATACACTTCCGTCTCAGCACGGCGCTCTTCTTCTTCCATAATAGCTAGACATTTATAAAAGTTATCATAGTACTCGCCTAGTTTCTCACCGATCTCTTGATAGATCCCAAGGTCTGCTCCTGCATTAGCTTTTTTGTTTAACTCAATTACTTCGTTCTTTTCACGAATAAACTGATTCTTTTGTTCTACAGTAGGGGGTTTTTCAGGCGGATGGAGCTTTTTAAATTGGTCGTCAAGATCTTTGAGGACGTCTTTAACTTCCCCAGCAGCACCTTTTATATCTTTGTAAAGTTTACAACCAGCCTTGACAGCAGAAACTGCTCCGTTTGCCAGCGCAAATAGCGTTAGTGGATCCATAGTCGCTCCGATCCTTGTACTATATTTACTAAATTATACCCGTAAAAAAGCACCCGAAGGTGCTTTTTATGTGTTATTGTTTAGATAAACAAGAATACGCCTTGCGCACTTAACAGTACACCTAAGCCTGCAACAAGGAAACTGCCCCAGAACATGCTCATGCTAACTGCAAGAATACTTGCTGATAATACAACAATGCTCAACTGATACATTGTGCTAGCATAACCAATCCATGGACTACGTTTCTTAGCTTCATCGCGCTCTGCTTCTAGCTTACGTGCTTTTTCAAAAAGCTCTTTCTTACCTTCGCCTGACTTAGGATCGCTTTCGTAGCGGTCAATCTTGGCTTGTAGTTTTTCCATCTTAGCTGTGTCTTTACGATATGTAGCATCGTCAAGTGATTGTTCAGCAAGAGTTTGCTTAATGCTCTTAGCTTGGTAAAACGCCCATACATTGTTAGCTGAAATTGTGTTGTTTAAGGTTTTACTGCTTAATGTACCACCGTACCAACTGTTAACTGCTAACAACAATGCAAATATAGAAATAACCATACCTGCTTTATCTTTTAGCTTGGCTTCACGCTCTGATCGTGATCCTGCTGGAGGCTTAGGAGCATCCGGATCTTTAGGTTGTTTGTTAATTAAATTTAATACTGAATCTATTAGTGCCATTTGGCTCGCTCCTTAATATACTACTATTTAATCAAAATCCAAATATATTCTTCTTTGGTTCTACTAGGAATTTATCTGCTATGTCAGCAGCTTTAGCACGTACTATAGGGTCTGGACTGTTTAACATTTCTGTTATTAACGCAGTCTTAGCTAGTTTTTCCATAGTTTTGTCACGAGATATTGATTTCTCAGCATCTGGACTGAATGTTGCACAGCCTGATAGCAGTAGGGCTATAACTATTAGTGTGTATTTCATTTTACGCTTTCATATATTTTCTTCTGCCCTTCATACCACTCATTCCACCCTTCTACCTTAGTAGAGCATTCGTAATATAAAGTGTAGTTTTGTACAACTACTTTTAGCATTTCTGTAATAGCAACTTTATCGCCTTCGATCTTTCTAAGACTTTCGCAACGTTCAGTTAATGCTTTAGGGGCATCTGGAAACTTAGGAGCGATAGGTACTGCTGTAGAACAAGCAGTTAATAACACGGCAAGACAAATAGCTAGGTATTTCATTTCTTGCCCTCCGCAGCCTTATTTAATTCAGCAGCCTGATTGTGAATGTCAATAATTTCTTTAGGAACAGGACACTGTTCGATGTATTTGACAATTTCTTCTTTCTTGACAATTTCTCTATCAATATATTTGATAATGTCTTTGCCTTTTTCTTTAACTACCTTAGTTTTTTCAACAACTTTTTCTTGTACTTCTACATTCTTGTTAGCTGCTTGCTCTTCGGCTAGTTTAACTTTTGCTTCTGCATCTTTAATCTTAGCTTCCCACATTTCACTAGTATTGGCTGCGCTAACAAACCATATACTAACTAACAAACTTATAAAACTAACTGCCTGTATAGGATATCTATACTGGCTAATAAAGGATATACGCTTTAATAACCACGATGCTAGTAAACCTACTACACTACCTACTAACAATGTAGACCAAACCCAATCAGGCAATAGACTTAACATCCATTGAAATTGCCACATTAGACTTTCTCCAACGCAACGGCATGTTTACCGTTCTCAAACACAAATGTATTACCAATCTTAGTAATGTTATAGTTGCCCACATACTTGGTAAAGTACATGATTTCGCTCATTGAGCTGCCTTCTAACATAACTGGACCTACGATATTATCGTATACTTGAGCTTTTGTTCCAAAGTCTGCAATACGCATACGCAATGGTTCTGCATATTTCTTCTGAAATACAATATCTTCGTGATCAACACTTACGTGCTCTAAGTAGCTGCGTCCAAAGAAATTGCTAAAGTTATTCATTACATTTTCTTGTACAGTTACTTCGTAGTCTTCTTTAGTTTGCGGAACAGATGTATCTAGATTATCTTTATTAGCCTCAAGGCTGTGAAAGCTCTTGTGATATCTAAATTTAAACTCTTCAACATCGGCTAGTAAGCCAATTCCGTTTAACAATTCTAAAATTTGTTCTGATATACGGCGGTTACGTTCAATTTCGACAAACACTTTATATTTGCCATCACTTAATTCGCCAGGGCTAGCATCTGCATCTAGCACAAAGTCATAACCATTTTCTACAAAGTCTACTAGATCTTTAGCAGGCTCTTGGCTTTTAACAGTAAATGCTAGAACAACAATCTCTTTATCGTCTCCCATTTTACTAGCGTAGCTATCAACCTCAAAAATATCGTCAACTAACATGCGAAGATCGCCGGCCTTTAGTCCTTCATTAAGCTGCTGCATTAGCTTCTCCTCCTGCTGGTGCTGCTGGCGCTGGTGCAGCCACTGCTGCTTGTTCAGCTGCCTGTGGTGGTGCAGCGTCTACGTTAGCATTACGTCCAATGCCCATGCTTTCTTTCATCTTAGTCATGTATCCGTTGTATATGTCTTCTACTAACTTCTTAGGCATGGTGATTTCTACTAGCCATACTGGTGTATGATCTAACTTACCCTTGCGTGTACCAGGGCGGAAGTCATCTGGTGATTTAACTTTACGAGGTTCTAATAATCGTGTTTTTTCGTACTTAACACGGCATCCGTAATCTATTAGACGTTTAGCAGCCATAGGATCTGGCATCTTTTCACGAGGCCACATAAAGCTACATGTAACCCAATGGCGGTCCACTGTAGGACCTGAAGCTAGTTCGCCTTCATCCCAATTTTTATATACGTACATATTCATTTCGTCTAGAACACGCTCAAAATCTTTAAGAGTGCTTAGGCTAGAATTAGTGCTGTAAATTGTATCTACGTTTTTAATGACGTCAAGTATATCGCGCATAGTTATTCCCAGAAGGTTCTACTCTTATTTAGCTGGCTTTAGATCATATGTTATCACTTTATAATAGTCCAAAATGACTAAGTAATAGTGTAGGACCTCTGTAGTTACTGAGGCGGTCGCTACATGTCCTGCTTTACTAAAAAGTGGGAGATACTTAATGAGTAAAAACAATCGAGTGAAAAAACGTTTTACTTCAGATGTGAATGTAATTGATTTCCATGCACACAAACCTGCGAAAAAACAGCGTGTAAACCTGTTGCCTCGCAATAAACACCAAGAATCTTATCTATTCAAGCTGCACGACGACAACAAGAATATCTTGTTTGCCATCGGGCCTGCTGGTACGGGTAAAACCTTGTTGGCTGTTCAAATGGGAATTAAACTTTATCAAGAAGGTAAAGTAGACAAGATTATAGTCACAAGACCTGCCGTTTCTGTGGATGAGGATTTAGGATTCTTACCAGGTACGCTTAATGAAAAAATGGCGCCATGGACAAGACCAATCTTCGATGTATTAGGAGAATATTATCTAACTAAGGAAATTGAATCGATGCTAGAAGAAGGCATCATTGAAATAAGCCCACTCGCATATATGCGCGGTCGCACGTTTAAGAATGCTTACATTATTGCGGACGAGATGCAGAATGCTACCCAAAATCAAATGAAGATGCTACTAACCCGCCTAGGAGAAAACTCTAAAATGGTAGTAACTGGTGATTTGAACCAAGCAGACAGATTAAAAGACAATGGACTTATAGACTTTATCGGAAAGATTGAAGGACGTAAGTTATCTCACATTGATGTTGTGCGTTTTGATAGCTGTGATATCGAACGACACAATGCCGTTAAGGAGGTGTTAGACCTTTACGGTGACGATTAAAGAAAAGGGGACCTAGTCCCCTTTTTTACCCCAACTAATTTTATTCCATATACGTTCGTGAATAAAATATAATATTGTATTTGCAGTTAGTTGTATAACTGCAATTGTGCCAGCAACTGAAAGATTACCAGATACTATATAGCTAATTAGAAAAGTAGCTCCGGATCCAGTAACTCTCCAGCTTATTGTTTTAGCAACACTTCTTGTAGTCGAGTCGCTCATCTTCGTATTTAGAGACCCAATTCTTTACGAATCTTTGTAGCACTAATATCAGTGATCTTATCATCAAACGTTTCCTCTCCGGAAGTATATCCAACTCCGCGTCCCCAACCAATGTGTACAATGTTAGGCACTAACATGATTTCGTACTGCCCCTGATATAACGGATCTAAGTCACGTTTAATAAACTTAACAACATCAAAGAAATTAAACGGATTACTGCCTTGCCATCCTTGTACATCACGTACTTGGATAACAACTTGCCCGGTCTTTGCTAGTAGTCTTTCAAACAATGCACGATGTCCATCATGCCATGGTTGCCAACGACCTAACATCTGTACTGTTTCTTTCTTCCAATCAAACACAGGGCGCCTGCGATTGTCTAAAATATGTGCGGCCACAAACTCGCCCCACTTTTCTGCGTTCTGTTCTATAATGCGGAAGTCATAAACTTCAGGTTCAATAAACATAGCATTAGTATCAGCATAACGCCCTTCGCGAATTGTGTCGACCCAAATAGTCCAATCTGCTTTAAAGTTGTTACGCATTTCGACTAATGGTGCTACAAAGTCGCAAATAACATAATCTACGTCAGTCATTGCATCTGCTAGTTCACGCATACGTAAACTTTGACGAATACGACCTTCGTGACTAAAGTCCCAGTCGTTGTATTTCTTACGCACGTCATCGGCATTAAGCCAACCTACACGTTTCTTTTCTGCTTGTAGGTGATCTACAATATGTTGTGCTAGGTAAGTTTTTCCAGCACCTGGCAATCCCATAACCAAAATACGTTTTGTCATTTAGTTTCTCCTATTTGTGTGACCTGGATTCCTGACTTCTCAAGGAACGTAACACCGCTAGTATCCCTGTAAGCGTTGCGATATAAAACGCTGCTAATACCACTTTGGTAGATAAGTTTGGCACAGTCCAAACATGGAGCATGGGTAATAAACATAGTAGCACCCATACCAGATTCGTTAGATTTAGCCAACTTGGCAATTGCATTAGTTTCCGCATGGAGAACCTCAGGTTTAGTTTTTAATCCATATCTTACGTTTCGTTGAGCACCTTCGTGCCAACCTTCGTACGGATATTGCTCGTCAAACTCTTCGGGACTGAGCCAGCCGCCTGCACCTGCATCCCATTTCTTATCTTCACAGTTGTTATCCCATCCAGCAGGCATACCGTTGTAACCAATACTAATGATACGATCATCTTTAACAACAATGGCACCGACATGTAACCGCTTGGCGTGAGAGAGTTCTGCGAATGTCTCCGCAGTTTTCATATAGGCATTTATCAGCTTTGGTTTCATAGATGTGATAATCTAATCAGTGTAGCAGCCAAATTAATTTCTGGGTCACTAACCAGCGTGTGATCAACAAGCCCTTGCTTGATAATAAGGATAGCCTTTTCTTGTAGTGGTTCTTCACCAAAGATTGCAACATTATCATACAACCAGCGATAGATTTCTTCCATCTCCTCTGGACGAGCCTGACCACAAACTAGTTTACGTGCTTCGCTGATCTTGCCTTTCTTAAAAAGCTCGACCATTTCGATCTTATAGTCAGCTTCTCCAGTATCGCCCTTCTCAGGAGTGTGTAGCTTGCCTTCTAGGCTATTCATCTGCACAGTATTGATACACTTACGCAAGTCTGGGTACGTAGCTTTAACAAACGTATCCAGCGTGTCAAGATCAAACTCTACATTCTCTTCAACGAGAATAGTGGCCACACGAGCAGTAAATTCAGTAACGTCAACTCGTTCAATGTGGAATCCTTGGCATCGACTGTGGAGAGCAGGGATAATCCTATTAGGATAGTTGCAAGTAAGAATAAAGCGAGCGGTCGTATGGTATTCTTCCATGACTCCGCGAAGTGCAGCCTGTGCGTTAGGTGATAAGTAATCTGCTTCATCTAATAGTACTACTTTAAAGTCTCCAAAAGGAATCATCTGTACAAAGTTTACAATCTTGTCACGCACATCCTCAACTGAGTTAGTACGTGACGCATTAATCTCTAGAATGTCTAAGTCTTGAATTTCAAGCTCGTTAAACAAGATCTTTGCTAGTGTTGTTTTACCAATACCTGCATTACCGCTAAACAACAGGTGAGGAATAGTACCTTGCTTGATCCAGCTTTGTACTTGTTCTTTCTGATGATTGTCTCTAAAAACGTAGCCGTCCACTTTAGAGGGACGATACTTTTCTACCCATAGTTCTTTCATTTTTAATCCTAATATGTTGTTTCATTTCGTAATGCGCGGTAATAGCATTGATACTTTTTTCGACAGCAGCTTCAACAATGCTGAGATCAAATGTAGTGTATGCAATATGCCTAATAGTGTTATCAGATTCTAACACATTAATGATGTCTTCCACAATCAATTCGGCAAACTTTTTGTTGTATGCTTCGATCCAGTCGTTTACATCTAGAGTGCCTTGGGGCACACTTGTCTTAGCTTGTAGAGCAAGTTCTTTAATCTTTTCGTTCATGGTGCTCCTTCGAATCCTTTCCTATTAGGATTCATAATATTAAGATTATCTATATTTTCGTGCTTAAATGTTGGATCGTCTAGATTCAAATAACTTGACTCTTCAAGATTGCCAATTGTACCAGAAACCCATGTATTAAATGACAAACTAAGTCTGTCATGATCTTTTCGATTATAACTAACCCCGTGCTCTAAATATGACGGGAACAATACTAATGTTCCCTTTTTAACTTCGACAATGTTGCTATGAGTATTAAACGGATTAAATTGTTTTGGTTTAAATCGTAACGGTTGATTAACTATAGATACATCACTAAAAAATTCAATAGGTGTAGGATCATCGGATAGATATAACACACCGCTCATTACACTATTAACATGGCGGTGTCTATAGTGATTAGCACCTTTAGGAGTCCGGTTAACCCAACTTAGTGTAGGAAACAGTTTGTTATCAATAGACATAATCCTAGTGGCAAAATCATCTAACTGTTGCTGAATAAATGCTTTAATATGTTGCATTTCCGGATAATCTAAAATATTAAATTGATCAGTACCTACTGTGCGATTAGGTAATCTTTCTCGAGACGAATATAGTTTTTCTTGTGTAACAAAGTTAATTTCAGATTGAGTTATGTTATCATACTGTGCAACTTGCAACGGAGTTGGGAATAGCATAATAATTTCTGATCTTACCTCGCTCATACTAGTTCCTCGACAATTCCTAGTACTTCTGCCATTATAAAGCAAACACCTGCCATTAGCAAATTACCTGTAATCAAACAGCCGCCTGCTACAATTCGAACAGCACTTTTTACAATACTGACATAAAAATGTCCCTTGCTTGTATCTTTAGGTTGTATTTCCATTTTTAATCCTTTCTGCATCAACTACACGTTGACGTAATTCTGTTGTTGAGAAACTATGCCTACGATTATTAAAGTAAAATTTCATAGGAATGTCGTAGCCAGTAAACTCTTTATCTTTGTATTCTTCTCCTAGGATTCTAACATCTATAGGATACGAAAGCAATATGTCGCGGAGTTCTTTTTCTGTAGCATAGACTACTACTTCGTCTACATACTTACAGGCTTTTAATTGAACAAATCGTTCAAATACACTTTGTATAGGTTTGTTCTTTTCTTTACGATCCAATGTAGGATCAGTTTGTAATCCGACTAGTAGATAGTCGCATTGTTCTCGTGCTTCTTTAAGCATCATAATATGACCTGCATGAAACAAGTCAAAAGTGCTACATGTAAATCCTGTTCTCATCTGTTTATTATACAGAAAAAGAAAGGGTCTGTCTAGACCCTTTGAGTTATTTGCTCACAAATGGAGCCAACTCCGGAGGCACCCACCCTACGGGTTTCAATACCTTACCGTCCTCACGCTTACGAACCTTGCCAGACTCTTTATCAATCTTAGCAAAATTTGTACTCATAACTTCCTTCCAACCGCCTTCGCCGTCAAAACCAGCACTATGGATAGCACCAGTTGTTACAACAATAAAGTCTAACAAAGCGTCTAACTGCTCTACACGATCTTCCATTAGAAGAGCTGCTTTAAGCTCTTTCCATTCCTCTTCCATTAGATCCAAATATAATTTATATTGATCTTTATTATGCGATCCAACAGTTTGATCGCAAGCTCGCATAAATTTTTCTTGATCTCTAAATATGTTTGTCATGTTATAATGGTCTTCCTAGTAATACATCGTCCGGTGGTGGCTCATCTGATACCATCATCATACAGTTGGTATCAACACGCCTGATGACTTTTTCACCTTCGTCATCTTCAATCTTAATGCCACGTGTCCAACGACCGTGCTCAACAAGAATCCATTGTCCTACGGACACATCTTTCTGTTGATCACCGACTGCATACACTTTTGCCCATCGAGGATGGATGCCGTGAGTCTTGCCATTATCACTCTGAATAATAAGACCACCGTGAGTTTTTTGTTCGCCGAAATTCATATCAATTACGATAACACCATCGGCTATTGGTCTAAGTTTTGATACTTTCCATGCATTAATATTAATGCCTGAATTTTTAAAAAGCTCTGACATTATGCCTCTTATTTTCTAAGTTCTGAACTATCTGTATGATATTCTGCTGATGATTCTTCACGCTTGCGAACAATTTTGCCATTTGGCCCTAGTTCGTCTCCACGAGCATTCATTTTAGCATTACCTACTGCTAGAGTAGTTTCGTTACGAACACGTAGCATGTCGATATCAATTTCTTTGCCCTGCATACTTCTATGTACTTTAGGTGCTGCTGGTTTCATTGCCATAATTATTCTCCTTACGGTATATTACTTATCTCAAGAATTCACGCCAGTCTAAATTATATTTTATACTGTCAATCTTGTGTACTCCTAGCAAGTATAACACATAACTTGCTACACTACTACCTCTACCTACACCCCAAACTACATTATTTGCTCTAAGTGTGTCTACTATATATTTTAAGCAAAACAGTAGATCTAGCATATTGTGTTCTATAAACGCTTCTAATTCTTCACTTACTCTATCAGTTTGATCTTTAGTTGTACACATGCCATAGAGCATTTCTACTAAATTTGGATAATAGTCTTCGGGGATAAACCAACTTGTTTGATTAGCTTCGTCAAAAAACTTTTGATCTTCGTATGGATCTAGATGTTTGGAAGTAATGCCAGCATTTTTGAATAGCTGTAGTATGCCCGGAGTTTGATCTGTAAAAATTTGATCAAGATATTCCAACTGCCCTTTGTAGAGCATGTTAAAAATATCTTGTTCTTGAAATACTGGATTGCCTAGATTGTCTGTGCGCATCTAAGCATTTTACTTGACATTAATCAGTTTGTCAAGCTCAGGAGACTTAGTTTGGTATTGTTGCCACTGCTTAGATTGCCTACTTCTAAGTTCTTCTCTATATAGATCCAAAAACATGCTGATTTGATTTTGCACGCCTGGATTGGAACTTTGCCAATATTTTTTACCTAGGTCAGAAATCCTAGCCTCAATTTCGGTATCTTTTAGTTTGCTGTAATCTTCTGCTAGTGGGTGCATTAGCTAAACATTCCTAAATATTTTACAAATACAGTATTGCCGCCATTGGTAGTCCATGCGTCAAACACATGACGAGCTGACGAATCAGTTGTCATAGTTAGTGGTAACACAGTGTCTGCATCTGTTATAACAGTTCCGCTAGTTGTGGCAAAATTAACAGTTCTAGCAGTACCGTCTGTTTTAACATCTACTCTAACTTTGGCAAATCGATCACTAACAGGCCAATTTGAGAAAGTTAATGTTATGCTGGCTCCAAATGTAAAGCTAAAATATTCTGCATCTCGAACATCAATAAACTGAGGAGCACTGACTGAACCGGCTCCTAGTACTGTTCCATACAGCATGTTAGTTTCAGCATTAGCAATCTTAACACCGTTAAAATCATTATCTTCGCTGGTCTTAGCAGTGTCATTGTTTAATGTGGTGATTACAGATACAGTTTTATCTAATCCAGTTTGAATATAACTAAAATTATCTCTAAATCCTTGACTATTGTTGTCTTGTCCTGCAACCGGAAAATCTGGATCAATTGCTGTAGTTGCTGCTAGTGCGCTAGCAATGTCTGCTGTAGTGGTCATGTTATAGTAGTCCTATCGTTTTTAAATACGATGTATTTATCGGCGGAATAGCCAGTGACAGAATCTATTATGTATCTGTCAATTACGTAATCTAATTGTGCAAAATCAAATGCTCGATTTTTAATGTTTAATAATATGTCATCGGCCATTCCGGGCTTGCAGTAGCAAAGGGGAATAGCTTTAACATAATCTAATTCTTGTACCTCACCATCCTGTATAGTACGCATCCATAATGGCAAGTATTGGCGTTCTTTTAAACCAATTGATTTAATTCTTTCTCGCCATAATGCAACGCTAGCAGGATATCGGAAATTTGTTGCTGGATCTCCAGCATAGACTGCGTTACTATCGATAGACACACTAAATGGGTCAGGACGACTCCAAAATTGATTATCTTCGTTAAACGGTCCTACGTAGAATTCGTTATTCTGGTCAACTGTAATTAGTCTATTACTATTTGATGTTGAGATTACAGACGGAAGTGTAACTTTTCCTATTTCTAAAGGATCTATAACTTCTAAGTATATAACTTCATATACTACTGTAGTAGTTCCTTCAATTTTAGCTTTAGCCTTTTTTACTTCACCTAGTTTAAACTTTTTAGTTTTATGATTGCGACCCAGTGCCCCGACAACTTCGGCAGCTGACTTAGTTTCTATTCCTGCAAACACTAACATTTTAAGATCGCTTTGAATTCCAAAACTAGGATCGCTTGGTCTATAAATTGAACCAGCTGCAAATATATTAGAATCTGTAATAAACGATCTAAACAAATCTCTCTGAGTTTGTTTTAGGAAAGGTCTAACAGTTAAATTACTGTACAATCTATCATTAGGAGTATCAATTCCTAAAGTAAATGTTCTTGATATTGCACTGTAGCTAAGAATGTCCCTAGCCTGTATAGTAAATGTATACGACTTATCAATAGTAGTTGTATTATCATCAAATGTTAAGTCACTGCCGTCTAATGTAAGTATACCAGGATTGTTTACAGTTCCGAACTGTGTAACTTTTCCAACAATCTCACCATCTAGGTCTAATGTTAGTCCTGGAGGCAAACTTCCAGATTCTAATACATATAAAATTGCCGAATCAGTTACTGTGCTAACTGCACTCACTGCTAGACTACTAGTAAAGTTAGCCCCAATACGACCTAAGTTAGCAGGACTGTTCCATGCCATTACGCTGTCAATTTCTCCTAGTATCTGTACATTGAATGTACGTTTAGCGTTGGCAATTTCTCCACGGTCACTTAGTCTAGTTGCAGTTACAGTAAATGTATAGCTCTTGGTAATAGCGGGCTGATATGGAACAACTCCAAATACTTCGCCAGTACCTTGATCAAATTGCATTCCTGGAGGAATAGCACTAACTGTTCCAACTTGTAAAAATTTATTATTACCTATTTCAACTTCTAATGCTGGAAATACTGTTAGTACATATTCAGTTGATGAAATAGTTTGCACGTTGATAATATTGTAAGTAGTATCAGATGCGTTAGTCACGTAGTCTCGCAAACATAACTTATTACCTACTACTGGAGTACCTACAGTATTTTTAATACGTAGTAAGTTGCGACCTATTTTATTTTCATTAGTTGATGAAGTGTACGCATATCCGTCAGTGATTGGGTTTACTGTGTCTAGGGAATAAACAATCGGTCCCAATTCTAATGCTTCGTAGGTGTCTAGTTTAAATGTTAGGTAGTTGTTAGCTCGTTTAACGCCTAGGTTGCTAGGAGTAACCCAGATAGGTGCTCTAACATAGGTAGTATCAACGGTGAACACTCCGTTGCCCGATCCTATTGCAACTGTATCTGCTCTAAAGTAGTCATCACCGACTACAAACACTTTAAACTTTCTAGTTGAACTAGTATCACCATCTGTAACAGTAACTAAAAATTCATAGTATCTATTAAGTTTTTTAGGAACTAACGAGTTTAGAGAAAAATCAAAATTAACGCTGTCGTAAACATAGCTGTCGTATCCGTTAGTTGGTCTATAACCAAAGTCGTACGCTACTGTGTCATAGACAGCAGTATCATATGCACCGTTGCCAGCGGCCTCAGGGATAGCTAGTGCAGGCTGTATCCAACCTACTAGTCTACCATCTTCTGTTAAAATAAGTCCCGGCGGTAATGCTCCGCCGTTCTTAGGCTGAAAGTATTTTAACGTCTGACCAGCAGCAGTATCAACGTCATTTGCTATTAATGAAAAATCTACATACGAACTATCTAAAATATAATATTGATTATTAGTGCCTATTGATAATGATCCTGCAGGTGTAGACCATGTAGGTTCATCGGCGCCTTCTACTGTCCAGAAGAATGTCCTGTCAGCAATTTGTGATCCGTTAGTTGCTCTAATAACAAATTCGAAATCAGTAGTACGTGGAACCTCAAAAGGAGATCCTTGAATAGTATTATTAACGATCCTTAATCCTACGGGAAGTTTGCCGGATATAACTGAATATGTAAATAAAAAATCTATATTAAGAGTAAATTGACAATTACTATTGCCAGCAAGTATTGTAAGAACATCACCGTCTCGATAGCCCACTCCCGGAATGTTAACACTAATAGCAATTACTTGATTATTAATGCAGGCATATTGTACTACCATACCCGTACCAGACCCACCACTAACTGGCGCACTTCCGCCGTTGGTAGGATAACCGGTACCAGCATTACTAATCTGTAATGTTGTTACTACATCTCCGGCAGTAGGTAGAGATAGATCAACTACACTTTTTTCTTGTATAGTATTAAATCTGTATCCAGATCGTTGAGTCCAGACTGTTAATGCCATTATAAGGTCCTTCTTATTCTAGGTCGAGGATATACTGCACCTGTAGTAGGTCTAGGTTTATAGTTAATTTTAGGAAATGTATTACCGTCGACGGCTCGTTCTTTATAGTAATATAATACTAAGTTAGTAGCACCTTGCAAGTCTTGAGCATCTGTAGCTCCCCCTGATGTTGCTATTAATTGACTTTGTTTAGCGTATGCAATTATATAAGATTTAGCTTGTGATTGATCCATATTTGGATATATTTCTAATGCACAGGCTAACACTCCACATACTTGCGGGCTAGCCATACTAGTACCATTGTACTTTCCTAAGTAATAACTAGCATTTCTTGGATCTGAAATACCACTTGGTAATGCGCTAATAATATTAGTTCCAGGCGCCCATATATCTACTCCTGGGCCGCAGTCACTATATTGTACCTTTTGATCTATCTGTATAGAGTCAATAGATCCTACACAAATTGCTGGAAGCTCATATGTGCCAGAAGTACTATTGTCATTAGCAGTAGGACTAGTCCCTCTCATGTAAAAATATGGCTGTGCAACGCTACCCGGATATCGACTTGCCATCTCAAATGAGTTATCCCAGTCATCACCTCCTGGTACATCATGTTTCCAACGACCATTGCCGGCAGCGCCGACCATAACAATACCTTCGGAATATAAATCTTCTAAGTCAACATCACATGCTGGTACACGAGCAGGAATACGTTGTCCTGCAATAAATCCCCAATCATTTAATTGTTGTGTAGTAAATCCACTACCTACGGTCTTCCTACCGTTTGCACCTAGTTGTAAATCAATCTGATCAGGTGTTGCTTCATAGAATACATATTCGTTAACCATAGTTGGACTACCTAGTGTACCCGAAACCGCAGGCGCACCCTCAACTCTCACACGATATGTTCTGTTCGGAGCACTGCCTTCAACTCCGTAGTAAATTCTTTGTACTGAGTTATCAGCAGCGGCCCACATGATTTTAGGTAAGTTAGGAGTAGTTGCATTTAGGCCTGTATACAAGGCTGACCCTGCTCCAAACGTCACATAATGATTAGTACCAACATAGATAGTACTATATGAAGTTCCGAGATATGTTATACTGAACGGTAAATTTAACGTCCAATAGCCGTCATCATTATTTCCAACAGTTGGTGTTGTTGACGCAGTTAAACTAGCAGCACCTAATAGACTATTAGTAATAGTTGTCACACTAGCTGATGCAACATGTGACTCTGTAACAACAGTTAATGACATTGCAGATGCAAAAGACGGATTGCTCACTCCAGCTACGTTAATAACTGATAAGAATCTAACAGTGTATACTTCATTATTTGGTAAGTTAACTAGTGTTTCTTGTAAGTCAATTTCAATAGTTCCACCGTTAGTCGTTGATTGTTCTTCTGCTGTAAATCTATAAACTTCAACAGCACTTGAATTAGTAATAACGATTTCGCCGGCAAGTGACATACTTCCAGAAATTGCGTCAATTGCAACATTGTGTATTAAATTTAAATCTGCCGGGCCTTGTATAGTAAGTTCATAGGTGCCGTCAGGTTCTGACAAGTCAATAAAAAATGCTTGTTGTCCTTCTTGACTCCATGTCTCAGGCTTGGTTAAAATACTACCACCTGGCGGAGTGTATGGACCAACCGTAGTGATCCTATTTCCGTAATTTTCAAAACCTGCTAGTGTAGCAAGACGCTCATTAGCAGTACATACACCACTAAAACCTGTATATACAGTAGAACCGCTAGGAGTATATCGAGTACCTCTATAAGTTACCGCAGTAATATCACTGAATGACCATTCACTAGGAAAAATACTTTGTCCCCAACTGTTGTTAACAATGGTTGGATTTTTTCGTCCTGTTGTGTCATTAATTGATTTGTTTCTATGGAACGCTCGTATATAATCAAACACATAACTAAAGTTTCCAGAATTACCTGCGTCGTAATATAAGTTATAGATGTTAGAACCTCTAGCCCAACCTTGAGTATTACCAGCTACCGTGCCGGCTACGTGCGTCGAGTGATCGCCTGTTCCGTAACTGTATGTACCGTTAGAACCGTTACCGATTTCTGCGTTATGTTGATACCAGTTATACTGTTGAGTTCTAGTACCACCTGTTCCGTCCGCATTAACTGCATATTCAGGATGATTCCACACTATGCCATTTAAATCACAAATTACAACGTCTACATTGCGTCCAGTCTGAGTAAGATTAATAGTCCCTGTTTGAGCAGGAGTACCAGTACCATTTCCTTGATATCCTGTACCGCCCCAATCGGCTCTCTGAACACCTTCGGTGCAACGTAATAGTCCCCAGTTCTTCATCGAAGACGAAGTGGATGATGATTTATCCCAGTTTGACGATGTCTGTGACACAGCAGTAGTACCGGCTTTAATTCCAAGATAATAGGGAGCAAGGGTTACTGATTTAACTCGAGGATCATTCTTTAGAGAATCTGCCTCCCAATCAGTTAGTAGATAATGTGTATTTCTGCTCGTAGATCTTCTATGTAAACAATCAACACTTCGTGTTAATTCTAAATTCGGAGGCGTCTTACCTTGAGTTTCTAAATCGTCGTAGATAGATTCTAAGTCTTGAAAATCATTTACTGATACAATGTATTCTTTTTTTCTAAGGTAATCTGATATAGACATATTATGCCTCTATTTGCAAAATAGTTAATGTAACAGTAACTACTGAGGTACTACCACTTTTATTAGTAACTGCTAGACATATTGCAGTAGTTGGTATAGCTTCATCATTAAACCCAAGTACGCCTGGAGACATGATTGTAGTAGCAGCGCCGGTTGTAATAACTTCGGCAAGTACGCCTGCACCTGGCAACGGATCAACTCCTTCTGCTCTAGAACTATCGGCAGTCCTAGCAGATGTAGATGTATAAATTCTCACCCATGCAGCAACACTGGTTTGTATTTTATATAGAACATATCCACTTGCTCCGGTAATTGAAATGTTACCAGTTGCGCCGCTGGCAAGAGACGCAGTAGTTTCTGAAACGGTTGTTCGCGATACTAATCCAGATCCGGAGCTAGAAGTTGCCCAACTTAATGTACCGTTTCCGCTAGTTGATAACACTTGTCCAGGAGATCCGTCAGCTGCTGGTAATGTCCAAGTTACATTAGATGCTACAGTAGCAGGTGCCTGGAATGCTACATAATTTGTGCTATCGGCATCTGCAAATTTTAAATCTCCACGATTATTAAGCTGTAAGTCGCCTGCAACTTTAACAGTCGTAGCAGTTAGAGTTAACACAGTACCGTTAAGATTTTGTATGTTATTAATTTTTAATACGCCCGCCGATGATATCTCAGCACGTTTATCGGTAACAGTACCGTTGTTTGTAAGGAAAACTAATTTAGTAGGTATGTTATTAGTAACTGGAGACCCTTCAACTGTTGCAGTAATTTGTGCTCCAGCAACTGCACTAGTTCCGTCATGCCCAAGGAACGTAAGATTAGCTAGTCTGTCTCCACTAATTACCGCAGTTGGAGAACTACCAGTTCCACGAGATCTATAAAATATAAATTTAACAGCATCTAAAGTTTCATGATGTTGTGAAAAATTAAATCCTTGAGTAAATGCGGTAGAATATGAATTTCTAGTAATAGCTAAATTACCATCAATTAATGTACCATTGCTACCTATAGTAGTGAGTCCACTCGGGGAGAAATTTAAATTTCCAGTTTTAGTAATATTTCCTAGACTGTCAATGGTTAGGTTTCCGTGTAGTATAACGTTACCTGTGCCAGCAGGATCTAGTTCGATGTTACTATTACCTGTGCTAACAATTCTATAACCGTTAAGATCTAAATTGCCACCTAATTGCGGGCTTGTATCTTCAATGACATTATTAAGACTTCCCCCGCCGCCTCCCGCTAGTAAATTTCCGCCAGCAGTTGTTCCGTCACCAACGTAGACAAGTTTTTCGTCTGTTGTGTATAGAAGCTCACCGGCAGCAGGAGTAACTTCTGCTCTATCTGTTTCTAAGCCTCTTCTAATCTGTAATGCCATTGTGTTCTCCTAAACCTTTAAAATGTTCCTAGATCAAGCGAAATATCTGCAGGTGCAGTAAATGATCCAAAGTCTAATGTTCCGCTGCTACCGCCTGATGCAGTTGAGTTAATAGTAACTTCACCTAGGCCATTTGTTGGACTTATTGTTATATTTGTTCCAGCAACTATCTTACTTACACCACTGTTGATAGTCCCAGGTACCCATTGCGACCCGCCCCATATCAGTGCTTGCCCTGATGAAGGTACTGTTGATACAGTATCAACATCACTAAGTGAGTTAATATCAATAGTATTTGCATTTACAGTAATAGTATTTGCATTAGTCCTAGTAACTGTAATATTTGTTCCAGATGCAATTTTAATATCGTCTGCTGATAGATCAGTGCCGTTTAATCGTAATGTAGCACCGCCTGTTGTAGCTTCAGCTGTTAGGTCGTAGGTTACATTTCCGTCTGCTGGGCTTGCATCAACCCATGCGCTTCCGTAGTATATAAATAACCTACCGTCTGATGTACTCCACCATAGTTCACCTTCTTCTACACCCGAGATAGGAGGGACTGATCCAATATTAGCTCCACCAGAAATGCTGTATAATTCTATTAAATTAGCGTTAACTTTCTGAAAAGCCGTGCGTAAATCATCGCCCGTACCGTCGTTTGCGTATGTTCCTAGATTAATAGTTTGTATTGCCATAGTTCGCTCTCATATACTATATTTAGCTGGTTCGCACTTTTGCTAAACCTAGCAAAGTTAATATGCGTATATAAACCCAGCCTAGGTCAAATTCCCATGGTTTTACACTTAGTTTAGCACTAGCAGGTGCCAAGTGATGATTGTTGTGCAGTTCTTCACCACCAATAATAATGCCCCATGGACTAATATTTTTACTAGCATCCTTAGTTTCACCATTGCGATAACCCCACCAATGTCCTATTCCGTTTACTACTCCTGCTGCCCAAAATGGTATCCATAGCATTTGCACAGCCCACACGATTAAGCCCCACGGTCCAAAGAACAATAGATCTATGATCAGCATTAGAAGAATACCGAGGCGGCTATGCAGGCTGTACAAATTCTGTTCAATCCAGTCGTCTGGTGTACCAACACCGTACTGATTGATCATCTCCTTATCTTTACTAGCTGAATGATATAGACCAGCACCTTTGAAGAATACACGTTTAATACCATAGACTAAAGGACTGTGTGGATCACCCTCTTGATCTGTAAATCTATGATGCTTACGATGTATAGCAACCCACTGTTTTGTGACCATACCAGTAGTTAGCCATAGCCAAAAGCGCATGGCATGTGCTACTACTGGGTTAAACTCTACTGCTCTGTGTGCCTGACTGCGATGCAAGTAAAGTGTAACGCAGGCAATGGTAATATGCGTGAGTAGTAGAGTTAGTAAAATTATTGTCATCATGTATTTAACCTATAAATATTCTCATGACAGTACACGCAGATCGAAATTTTTGGGCTAACTTGCAGTGGCCAGCAGCCCCTAATAACGACGATTATCTAGTGTTTTCTGGATACGCTGCTGGCCGTGTATTACTATTAGGCAGCACACGACTGCTATTGCCCCTGTGTACAGAAGCCTGGGATCTAGAGCCTGTATATAATGACGCTAAGATTAAACAACGAGATTGGCTCACATTGGATGAACATTGGGATACTATTATACTTGATGGGGGTCTTAGTTATGGAAAAGAGTTTACCAACCGCCTGTTGCCCATAGTTCTAGCACACTGCAATACATTTGTTTCTCGTGTGTTTCTAAATCCCAACTGGCCCACAAAATACGCTGTGTATTTTCCCCGTGCTGAAGAACTCGATCCGCAACCACAAGAACATCCTATTAACGAAGTTTATACATTTTATATATGGAACAAATAAAACCCACTATCCTTGCCATGTACTCGGGAGGCTTAGACAGCCTGGGTATGATATACAAACTCTTAACAGAAGAAGAGTACAAAGGCTATGCTTTACACATCCACCACGTACACAACAAGAATGTTGAAAATCGTGCTCGTGCCGAGGGTATTGTAGTGCCTATGGCGTTAAAAGAACTTGAACAATTAGGGTTTACATTTGACTATAGTGAAAGCGAAATAAACAGTCAACCTTATGGTCTTAACTTTCTTTACGATTCGGATACTATGAACTTCTTTGCTGGTTACATTTGTTCAGCAAACCCTAACATAGTAAAAGTTGCCATGGGTATGCAGGCTAACGATGGCAACCACTCATTGGAAGAACGCCGTAAACGTGCTGATAAAATACTAGCGGCCTTTACACCTGTAGGTAAAATCTATCCTGTATTTGACATGACCAAGCGTGAAATATATGATAGTTTGCCTGACACACTGAAGAATATGTTTTGGAGTTGTAGACGTCCTGTATACACAGAAAAAAATATCGCACCTTGCGGACGGTGCGATACTTGTATCAAACTAAAAGAACAGGGTATTCGTTAAGTTATTGTAACTATTGTAGCACCGTTATTGGTTATAGTGTGTCTCGCAGTTTCATCAATGGTCATACCGTCACCGCCACTAGATCCATCTAATGATAACTTGTTGTTAGCATCAGGTACTACTGTGAGTGGGGGTGTAAATGCTGTTGAATAGCGGGCCACACTACTGATTCTAATATTAGCCAACTGTCCGTTAAAATACTGCCCATAGAAGTTAACACCGCCGTCATAGGTCCTGCTACCAATACATACATTCATTGGACTGCTTGGAGCAATAGTTCCTGAGTGGGATCCATTAAAAGTCTGTAGTTGGCCGTTGATGTAGCCTGTTAGTGTGCCACCGTTGTTTTGTAGGGCTATGTGATTCCACTGATCTCGAGTAGCGGCTGCTTCACTCATTTGACGGCCACCGTTAAACATGTTTATAGCACCGTTGTTTACAAAAACATCTATGCCACTAAATGTAGGCACATTAGCATCTTGACATAACACTGACAAGTATCCACTAGTACCCGCACTAGCAGGTATCTTCTGCCACCATTCAATGGTCCAGTTGTTACCTAGATTCCAATCTGCTAGATTATCTGCTACAATAACGTGTCTATTGTCTGTGCCGTTAAAGCCCAAGGCTTCGCCCGATGTTAGAGTTACTCGATTGTATTTGGCTTTTGTAGCCTCAAAGTTTGATCCAACTATTGTAGTGTTAATAACTAAAGCGTCAAACTTACCTTGATATCTAGCACTGGACCCCATGTTCTGACTGTCAGTTAGTCCAATGCCCCAGTATGTATGATCCGTATCAGGGGTATGTCTACTAACTCCGCCCTGAGTTACCTCTGTTTCGTTGTTTAGGCTCATACCAAATGTTGTAGTTGCAGGGTCATAGTAAAAATAAACGTGATTCCACGCATTTAAATTTACAGATCCTGTGGATGTTACTGCTAATCCAGAAGTCATTTCCCACACTCTGCCCTTTAACTTGCCGCTACTATTAATCTCTAACATAGTCAAATGCCAATTACTGTTTTCTGTAGTCTGTCCCAGTTCGCCTATTACGATTGTATTATTAGCTGTAGGATAGAACCACAGGTTAAAATTGAGAGTTGGACTAACACCAAATTGAGCTGATAGCACATACTGAGAGCCAGTAAGAGTATGTACTGATCCACTGCTATTATCTGGATATGTGTATGCGGCATAGGTAGTAGATGTAGCATTGGTTGTAGCCCAGTTAAATGTGCTACCGTTAAGTGACAATGAACCACCTATGACAAAACTTGTGTCATTCACTGTATATGCCCCTTGTCGAGGCACTAGTAGATCTCCGTTAGCATTTTCTATACGAACATAATACTCCAGCGAGCCATCAGTGGTACTGTCATTAGCAAAGGTAAAATTAAAACCATAGATTCCCCAAGCACCCTGCCCCGGATTTAATGTGCCACTGTTCGCAGATGAAAGTTGTCCGCTGTTTATTTGAGCATTACCGGCATCAACCAAATACCAATAGACTGTGGTGTTATCCCAGTTTTCAAAGTTTAGGTATACTGCGTTTTCCTGGCCTTCATTAACTGACGAGTAGGTAATGCTGTTCCAAGTGATGCTTGTAGAACCACTACTATTCAGTAGTGGTGCTGTCATCAATGTTTGTATGATACTCATGTTAGTTCCTTAATCGTCAATGTAGATATCGCCAGGACCACTGATCATCCAAACTGGGCCGTCTTGTTGACCACCGTTGTTGTAATCGTGTCCAGCCTCTAACAAGATCAAGGTCACCATACTGCCCGAACCACTATCTGGAATACCCCAAGTATGATAGTCAAGATTTCTACCAGCACCCAGGATAGTTCCTATCTCGCCAGGCCAACCTTCTAACTCTACATAACAATCATTACCAGTACGGTTAACAATAGTAAATGTAAATCCTACAGGTAAATTCACAGACCACCATCCTGGAATAGTAACAGTACCACTATTGTTTTTAAAGTAGATATGCTTGCCACTGTCGTTGACAGTGATGGTATAGTTATTGTCTGCGCGGATCTGCGGGATCCTATCTGCCGCCGTAGTCTGTCTAGAGCCATCACCAAATACTACACCACCGTGTTTAGGATCCACCATCTTGTGTAAGTGCTGTGGGAATGAATCCGCCGGAGTTCTAGTGGCATAGTTTTTAAAATTAGTTACTGCTGTGATATTCGGTGGTTGATTTGACGGAGTAAAACTACTGCCAAAGTCTAGTGTTCTACCCTCATCCTTTATTCTACCTTGGCCAAATCGGAATATTCCCATTTGAACAAAATCGTCTTCGCCGCCCAAGTAGGCAAATCCGTCTGTGGGGAAACTGGCCCACAGGCCATTGTAGTAGTCGTCATCTGTTTCATAGGTGTAACCCGCTACCACCAACTGGTCGTTGTGTAAACTGCTCCAGCGATTACCAAAAGTATTGCCTAGGTAAGCGGATTCATTACTGCTGAGACATCTGCTCCATAGTAGATTACCATCCCCATCCAGTTTGGTCACAGTAAATCCATCACTGAATGATACTGAGGTATTGTCGTCTTGGAGTCGTATAGTAACATAGATATTGTCATCGCTGTCAACCTGTATGTCACTGTTGTAGTCTATACTATTACCCCAATTGCCATCACTGTAGAATTTCTTCCATACAACTTGGCCGCTATCACTTAATCTAGCAACAAACTGTCGATCTCTATTAGTAGGAGCACCAATATACTCGTAGCCTGACACCACAATGTCGCTGGCGCCTATTGTGGCCACACCGGTAGCAGATGCGGCTTCTGTGTCGCTGTTGAGATACTTGCTGAATCCAACAGCGCCATCGCTGGTAGCAAACTTGACCACCAAACTTTGCTGATAGTCAACTTCATAATATCCATTACCTACTGCGTAGATACTGGCTCCGTCCTTGCTGTAAACCACCGATTCAAATCTATCGTAGTTGCCACCGCCAATGGCTTTGTTCCAGGTAGGTGTCCATACAAATGCTTCACTGTCTAGATTCTGTGACAATGTCCAAGCACCGCCTACTGCGGTAAAGTCTATACCGTTGACAAGAACTCTAACAATATTAGTTGGTGTTGTACCTGCTGTGACCGCACTGGTTACATTGCCGCCTGCTTCGCCAATTCCTACTATGGTTACAGTAACATCGTTGGCGGGTGTTGTTCCGCCAGCAAATTGTGTACCTGGAATGACTACCACATCGTTGGCCACATAGTTAGAACCACCAAGATTAACGTCAGCAATTCGTGAACCAGTTACCGCATCCACGGTTATGTTTAAGGTCAAGCCAGTACCTACATCTATGTTAGTACCACCTACATCAATCAAGCCAACATTACTGCCAGATGCTGTACCGCTAATGCTAACAGTATCAA
>JAUKPS010121239.1:0-19315 GCA_032273165.1 Chlorellidium tetrabotrys
GATGTCGTTGCAGACCTGCACACCCCAGCCCGACTCGACGCCAATCTTGCGCCAATCGGTCTTGCCCTTGAGGGGCGGCATGTACTTGAACAAGCGGCCACCACCTTCGGAGATGTAGTAGCGCGTGATGTTCTGAATCTTCTGGGGCGGTTGGTTGTCCCAATCGATGGCGAGATGGCTGCTGCGGGGCACCTTGGTGCGCAGCATGAAGTCCATGATTTCAGGCCACTGCTCGACTGTCTCGCGGATCGGTGCACCGTCAACCAGCACCTTCTCGGCCACCTTGGGCACCACCAGTCCACCAGCGTTTTGGTGCCAGCCGACCTTGTACTCATAGGCACCTTTGCGCTTGGTGCTGCCGTCTTCAAACACGCCGATGTACGAGTTGACATCGCGGATCATCATGGCCTTGTAGACGGCTTCCTCAAGGTTCAACCCGGTGCGCGACTGCCATGCGGCGCGGGCCAGATCGACCAGCATCTTGTTGGCCCGGGGCACACGCACTGTCAGGCCGTCCGTGTTCACTTGGATCAGGCGCAGCCCGGGGATGTGCATCAGACCCTCGGCCAGCAGGCACAGCAGCAGTTGGCCGTTGAGCGTGATCGACATGGTGAACAGCGGGTCGTAGAACACGCTGAAGCGGCTGTTGCTGTCACCATAGACGCCGTTCAGCGCCAGCTTCAGCATGGCTGATTCTGCTGACTTCTTAGGGTAGGTTTTGCGCTGCTCAAACAGGTGTTGATAGATCGTGCAGAAGGTCTTGCCAAGGTGCTGCGGGTAGAACCCATTCGTGATTGCCAAGTTTGGATAGTATGAAGTGACATCGAGGTCCACGACGACAAACTCATCGCTTGATTCAATGACTTCCGACTCAACTGATCCATGAATACCACCTAATCCAAATACAAAATCAAAATTGTTGACCCGAGCGATGAGGTCTGTGAAGACGCCTTTTGTCTCTGTGATCTGTTGTTGCTTGAGCCAGTTCAGTACCCGGTTGAACTCGGGCGACTGGAACTCGATCCACGGCAAGATTGCATCCTTGAGCGCGATCACTGGGCGTGGGGTTTGCCGTGGTGTGCGGCCATTGGGGCCGAAGTCATAGCAGGCGACACCGGCTTCTTCCAGCTTCATGACGAAGTAGTCTTTGCCGATCTTGGTGTCGTTGTGGTTCATGAAGTCGCGGTTGTACTTGTGAGTCAGTTCTTCGCGGAACTTGATCATGTCCATTGACTTGTGCAGGAACGCCTTGGTCTGATCCACGTCATGCTTGTTGTACTTTTTCAGCACGGTGATCTGATCGGCGTTGAGCGTGGTGCCCACTTTGAACGGCAAGTCTTCGATGCTGTCCGAGCGCATGTTGAACTCCAGCATCTTGAGGCTGGTGGCACGGGCCTTGTTGTCGAAATGGTGAATCTTGAACAGGTCGATCTGCTCAACAAAGCGGTCAGACGGGTTGACTTGGTGCATCCACTTGCTGCCACCCTCGTCATCGTTTTGCGAGTTGATGATCGCCATCGCTTTTTGGTACAGCGTGTTCGCGTCACTTTGACCCATGCGGATCAGCGTGTGAATCACAGGGTAATCGAACCCCAGATTGTTAAAGCCAACCATGCGCGAGTTGGTGTCCTTGAGGTACTGGAGGAACTCAATGATCTGACGACTGTCGTTGCGTAGGTCACTGATCTCGAACATCCAGTACAGAGGTGCTTCTGCGTGTTCCACCGCCAGTGTGAACACGTTGGGATAGGTTTCGATGTCGAACACATAATCGTTACTCATTACATTTACTCAGGTAGGTGGGGCCACTGGCCGGTCCCCCGGGAACCCCAGAGGCAGTGGCCCCGATTTGGTTTATTTGACGTGAATGAATGGTGTGGCGCTGCCGGACATAGTGGCAGGCAACTTACCGTCCCATTTCTTGATGGCTTCAAGATCAACAAAGGACTGACCGCCTTGCGATGACACAGCTTGCGCTTTGATTCGGATTGCGTCTGCAATACCTTGAGCCTCAACACGTTGACGATCAGCTTCTGCTTTGGCGAGTTCCACTTCTTTTTGTTTGGCGTTAATCTGGAATTGACGATTGGCCGCTTCCATGATTGCCTTTTCCAAAGCGGGGTCAGTCACAAGATTACGTACATTGGCAGAGCGAACAAAAAACCAGCCTTTACCTGCTGACTCGTCAAGGTCTTTTTGTAAGTTTTTCACAATGTCAGCCGCAATTGATGTGCGCTCGGTGTGAACCGTTGCAGAGCCATACTTTGTGACCGTGTTGTAGATGTTTTCACGGGCTTGGCGTGTGACGTAGTTCATACCGATACGGTTGCCGTCTTCGTCTTTCTCGTGGGTCACATCACCGGGCCAGCGCGTCATAATGTCAGCGGCTTTGCTGGGGTCGATCTGAATGTAAATGTCCACGTCCAAGTCGGCCAGCGTGATCTTGTCGCTGGTCTGTGGCTTCATGTCGTCAAACGACAAGCGAAGTTCTTTTGCAGACACTTCGGTTACGCGCTTGAACATGGTGAAGTACACGCCGGGCGGCATGGTCTCGTGCTTAACTTGGCCAAGCGTTGATTCCACACCAATGTTTCCGGTATCGATCTGAGAACAAGCTGTCAACCAAACAGCAGCAAACGCAATTAAAAATTTCTTCATGGTTTTCTTTCGTTAAAACAATTTTCCTGAGCCAAAGGTGGCCTGAGTCATAAAGATGACCCAGACCAAAACAATCAGTGCAAGAACTTTGAACAAATGGGTGCCTCGGAACTTGCGAACTGAAACCTTGACCTTTTTTGGCAAGTAGAACCAACCAAAATAGCCAATCATTACGAGTGCGAAAAAAAGGACAAGGTGTTTCATGATTACTGACCGCCCAAAAACGAAGGCAGGCCAGCCGGTGCGCCGGGGAACGGAGCAGCGGGCATCTGTGGGGCAGCGAAGCCGGGAACGCCAGCAGGCGCAAAGCCCGGGGCAGCACCACCGGCCACGGCACCGAACATGCCAGAGGCGTCCACGTTGCCTTCACCGAACGCCACATCGTCACCGGCAAACTGGACAGCGATCAAGTCGCAGCGAATGCCACGGCCGTGCTTGTTATCCTGCGGCCAAGGCTTGACAGCAGCGTTGACACGGCAACCGCCGTACATCTTGCGGGCCAGTTGCTGGTAAGCCATTGTGTTGGCGGGATCAACAGGGGAACCGTCAGCTTGGATCATCTGAGGTGCGGTGTCGCGGCCTGCGGTGATGAACACATGACCGGCATAGCCGTCATAGGGCTGGAAGGTTTTCTTGTTGATCTTCTCCTCACCACGACCGTAGCAGCGGGTCTTGCGGTCTTGATGGATCATGCCCATAACGGTCTGGGCGTGTTCCTTCCACTTCTCCAGTGCCAAGGCACCGTAGCGGGCCATGAACTGAGCGAAGCCGGGGTGGTTCTCAGGCATGATGAACTCGCAGTTGTAGGAGATGCGCTCCTTACCGGTCTGCTCGTTGATCTGGCGCTGGGGTTCCGCGAGGTGAGGGAACGACAAACGGACATTGGACAAAAAGATGATTTCAGACATTACGATTACCTTTCAAAGTTACAAAAGCCACGAGGGCAGGGATTCGGCAGCGGGTGCTGCCTCGACTGCGCTAAACAGCGGCGCAGCGTTGGTGACGACAGCCGGACGACCATCGGATTCGGACACCACGGTCAGCTTACCGGCCATCTTGACCACGTATTCTTGATCCATGCGTTTGAGTTGGCGCTCGGTCAACTGAACCTTGGTGCCGTCACGCTTTTCCCACGTCAGCTTCTCAGCTTTGGCAGGGGTGACGAGTTTGGTTTCATAGACCGCGCCCTTGGGGATGCCCATCTTGATCAGCTTGTCGGCCATCTCCTCCTCGGGCAGCGCCCAAGCACGAGAGCCACGACCGTTGACCAGTTTGAGGCCGGGGATAGATTGACCAGCTTCCATGCGGCGCAGGGCTTCCTTCTCCACACCTTCGAGGAGTTGGCGCATAAGGGGAGCGGCTTCCATGATCTGACGAATCTGTGCATCGTCCATCGTGGATGGGTCTTTGTCGGCACTTTGCTGTGCGACATCGAGCGTTTGATTTACAACAGGCTGGAACATGATTCCTACCTCCTTCATTACGTTACCCGCCAGCGCGGCGCAAGAGCCTTTGGCGCGGCAGAATTTACATTGACTTTCGCCCGGGACAAGCGGTGCATCCGGTTTGTCGGTGGCAGCAGCTTGCAGAACGATTGTACCGATGTTGTCCATCAGTGACTTGACTGTGACCTCGTGTGACGTGATCGGCTTCATGCCTTTCAGCGCCAGCTTGGGCTGCACAATGGTCATGATGACCCGGCTGAACGGGAAAGCCCCGTTCACAGGCAGCTTGTAGCCAGCCAGCACACCATAGGCGTACTGTTCAAGCTGCATGTTGCCCTCGGCGGTCACCACACCCATGCCGTCCTTGTAGTCGATCAACTCAAGGAAGTCAGGGCCGATGATCTGGCAGTCCACGGTGCCCGACAGGTCTTTACGACCCAGCAGGAACTCGGGGTCCACCTTCTGCTCGGAGATCACCGAAAACAGACCGTTCATTGAACGCTCACGGATGTACTCGATGGCCGACTTGACCCGGGCAGCGCGGTCAGCGTCCACCTTGAACGTGCCCTCGTGATCTGTGAAGGTTTCCCCCACCTGATCCATTGGGTCCGACAAGTCGTTCTTGATGCAGTGCTCCAGCAGCGTGTGGCTGTGGGTACCATCGGCAGCAGCGGGGCCGCTACCGGTGTCAGGGTACTTGGCCTCCTCTCGAATGCTGCCGGGGCACAAGGCCCAGCGGCTGCGCTTCGATGGGGACAGCTTGGCGTGATCGCTCATTTCAGTGCTTCAACGCCAGTGTGCAGCGCAGCGTAGTGCTCGGGCTTCACATCGTTGATGTTCTGGTAACCCAGACCAGTCAACACGCCTTGGATCATGGCACCCTTTTGTGGGCCGAGGGCTTTGTAGGCACCCATCACGTAGTCGATCAGACCTTTGGGGTCAGAGAACGGTGCGCCTGTGGCAGCAGGTGCTGGCGCTGGGGCCACGAATGTGGGAGGTGCGGGCATGGCCGGGGCAGCAGCCACGGGTGCGGGTGCTGGGGCAGGTGCTGCAACAGGAGCAGCGGCCACTGGCGCTGGGGCAGCTTGTACCACAGGGGCTGCTGCTGGTGCAACAGGTGCAGGTGCTGCTACATTGCCAGCTTGCAGTTGTGCAGTCAGGGCAGTGACAGCGGCAGTCAGGGCTTCAATCTTGAGTTCGAGTGACATAGAGTTTCTCCAGAGGGTTACGGTTTACAGGGGGTTGAATTGTGAGGCGGTCTTCTACGAACGCCTCGACGATTTCACGGTGCACTTCGCTCGGTGTTCCGATCTTCCGTGCTTTCTCATGAAACTTGGTGCGCGTCTTGTCTGTCACTCGGACAGTCATGAACGCTGATTTGGATTTGGGTGATGTCATAAATAATTTCCTTGACCGATGACGCAGTGTAGCACGACTGTGATACTATCGTGCAACTGATTTGAAATTATTTTTGGAAAGAAAAAGCCCCGGTGGTTAGACCGAGGCTTTGAAGGAGAAGCTCAATGAACAAAGTGTCGGCAACTGCAATCACCAACGAGATTATTCTATGACAGCACCGCAGACTGTGCAATCACATCCAGCGTCCGTTGACGCCTACATCAGACACGGCTGGAGCCTTGTCCCGATCCCAGCCAACACCAAGGGGCCGCGCACCCCGGGCTGGAACCTCAAACAGAACGCCCTCAAGGCCCAAGGCGATCTGCCGCAAGGCTACGGCATCGGATTGGCCCATGCGTACAGCGGCACGATGGCCCTTGACATCGACAACTGGACGGTGACCACCAGCCTGCTGGCCGAGCATGGCATTGACTTGCAAGCCCTCTACGATGCACCTGACGCCGTGGTGATCAACTCGGGCAAGCCGGGGCACGGCAAGCTGCTGTACGCGATGCCCTTCGGCGCGGCGCTGCCATCGAAGAAGATCATGCACAGCGGCATCACGGCTTACGAGTTGCGCTGCGCCACGGTCAGCGGCCTCACGGTGCAGGATGTGCTGCCCCCGTCGATCCACCCCGAGACACGCCAGCCCTACCACTGGGCGGGCCACGGCCACTGGACCCGGATGCCGGTGATCCCCCAAGCCCTGCTGGACCTGTGGAGTGGGATGCTGGCGCAGGACAAAGAGCGCACCATCGCCACGGACGGCTCGATTGACGCCTCATGGGAGGAGATCAGGCAAGCCCTCGACGCGGTCCCCGCTGATTGCACCCGGGACGAGTGGGTCAGCATCGGCATGGCCCTGCACTGGGCGGGCACCCAGACCGACCAGCTTGAGCAGGCGCTGTCGCTGTGGAACGAGTGGAGCGCCACGGCGCAGACCAAGTACCCCGGGGAGCGTGAAATCCTGACACAGTGGGTCAGCTTCCGACCTGACAAGGCCACCGCTGTCAAGTTGGGGACACTGTTTCACATCGCCAAGTCACACGGCTGGCAGCGGCCCATACCCGATGCGTCCGAGTTGTTCAGCAAAGTCGAGACACCGGTCATGGAGCCGATCAACGTACTTGACGGCCTGCGACCCAAGCCACCCGAAATGGACCTGTCCCTGTGGCCCAGCATCCTCAAGACCCGATCCACTGAGATTTCGGAAAGCGTGGGCTGTGACCCTTTGGTCCCTTTGTTCGCTGGGTTGGCCGCTGTCTGCGGGGTGATTGACGCCCGCATTCGGCTGGAACTCATGCCGGGGTTTAAGGTGCCCCCGGTGCTGTGGCTCATGACTTTGGGCGACCCAGCGGACAAGAAGTCACCCGGATCGCGGCCCATGCTGTCGCCCTTGAAGAACATCGAAGCTGAGGACCGGCCCCGCTACGGGAAAGACCTGCTGGACTGGGAAGGCAAAGAGGCGGCCTATGCTTCGGCCAAAAAGGGCTTCCTCGAATGGTCCTCCTCGCCCGATGCCCTGCTGGGTGCCGATCAAGCCCCAGTGGTGCCCGAGATGCCCCCGCAGCCCGTGCCCCTGAAGATCACGGTGTCCGACATCACGAGTCAGAAGCTGGTGCGCCAAGCGGCTGACCGTCCTCGTGGCCTGCTGTGCCACCTCGACGAGATGAACAGTTGGGTGCGCAAGCTGACAGACAAGACCAGCGGCGAGGACCGCAGCGCGTGGGTTGTCAGCTACGAGTCAGAACACTACGAGATGGACCGGGTGGGCGCGGGGTCGATCCACTGTGAGAACTTGGCCGTGTCGATTTACGGGAACATCCAGCCCGCTGTGTTCAAGGCCAGCGTGGGGCCACTGTCTGCTGACGGCCTGCTGCAACGCTTTATCCCCGCCATCCTGCGCGGCAGCAAGACCAAGCTGGGCCAGCCGGTGCCCGAGTACCTGACCAGCGCCGCAGCGTGGGAGAACACCCTGCGCCTGACCTACGCGCTGCCCCCACAGACCTACCAACTGTCGCCCGAGGCGTACACCGTGTTTCGTGAATTCCAAGCATGGTACGAGGAGGCCAAACAGGATGAGAGGGTGCTGGACAGCGGCACCGAGTACATGACAGCCTTCGGCAAGCTGGAGGGCTTGGCTGGCCGTCTGATCCTCGTTTGGCACGTCATCGAGTGCCCATTCACCCCGCAGGTCAAGGCCGATCTGGTGGAGCGCGTGATCTCGTTTGTCAAGGGCTACGTGATCCCCGCCTACCGCTATGCGCTGGGTGAAGTGGCCGGGGCCATCTCGAATGACTTCGACCAGTGGGTGATCGACCACATCATCCAGAACAGCACCGAGATCACCATGATCGACCTTCGCACCCTGAAGCGGTCAGCACGGCGTAAGCTGGAGGGCAAGACCGAGTGGCAAAAGGACCAGATGGTCATGGACGCCATGCTGGTGCTGGAGCAGGCCGGGTGGGCTGTCAAGATCGAGGAGGAGTTGCACAAGCACCGGGCCATGTGGGCCATCAACCCCACGTTGCCCACCATGTTCAAAGACTACCGGGAGCAGGTACTCAAGGCCAAGCAGCGCCACGCTGACTACATCTACCGCCACGCCTACGACAAGGGCAAGGAGCGCAAGTTGGTCAAGGGGTATGACCCCGACACGATGGAATGAAAAAGGCCCGGGATCACCGGGCCTTTTTGTTTCAATAGCACCAAAACAGCGGGATTTTCTCAACCTCTGACCACCACCCGGGGTTGCCGCCGACAGGTTGGAAATACTTTTCCCGAACTTGATATGTCTCAAGCCAAACCCAGTAGTCACCCACTTGGGTTTTGCGCCATGCGAAGACCTTGCGATCACGCAGATCGCCACTCTTGTACTCGCGCTTTTTGATTTTCCACTTCATTTGATGCTCCTTACTTTCGACCCAGTGAGAACTTGAGCCAACACGACTGGCAGAACCACTTGGCCGGGGTCATCTGCACCCCACCCTCGGGCAGTCGCTCAAGTTGGCAGCGGAAGCACAGTTTCATTGCATCTTCCCCTGAATGTCCGAGGGGTCAACCATCATCATCTGCTGGAAATAGATGGCGAACGATGCCCGGGTGTCGTTGCCAAAGGGCATGGCGTTGACGCGCTTCATGGCTTCTTCCATTGCGCTGTTCCAGCCCGAGACAAAGACGAATCGGGCAGCGTCTTGGGGGTTCAGGCCCATGTCGCCATAGAGGCGGTCATAGTGTTCAAGTGCGTTCATTGGTCCCTCGCTTTCATCATGGCGTCCGCAAAGGCAAAACGCGCTTGTTCACGATTGCGTCTTGTTGGTCGAGTGATGATCATTTTTCGACCTTGCATGTCGGTCTGAATTGATTCCCCAAGTGGACCTTCAAGGTGTCGGGCGACATCTTCGTCAGTTGCGTGGATGGCAAAGTAATCGCGCAAAGACATCTGCTGCATACGTTCGTGCATGGGGTGCCATTCTGGATACGCTTTTAATTTTGTGTCATTCATGGTTGACTCCTTCAAACAGGATTTTTCGACATGACCGAATTGTCAATCGAATCGGTTGAGCCGGTGGTACCGGATTTTTCGACATGACCGATTTTTGGGGCCAAATTCTTCACCCGGCCACGCTTGCGCGGGGGTGTCGTGCTCACGGGCGGCAAAAAAGAACCATGAAGCGCGGGGGCCAGTGCTTCGACAAGTCCCAGCACGTCAAGCAACCGGGCCACGGCTGCACCGGGTTCGCGTTCACCCGTGCACCACTTGCGAACGGTGAAGACGGGGACACCGAAATAATCAGCGGCCCGGGGTTCGTCAAGGTTCAGGCGGTCCACGGTTTGCTGTACCCGTTCGGCCACGGTACCGGGGGCGGGGGTTTTGGGTTGTTTTAGGGGGGTTTCGTTCATGGCTGGGGGTGTCCTATGGGTTAGGGTCAAAAAATGCCCCTGAACGCTAATTCAGGGGCTGGGGGTTAGGGGTTCGGCGGTTACAGGTCAAGCAGGTCAGAGACTATCGGGACCAACACGACACCGGCAAGGGCGATTAAAAGGGCGGTTATCAATCGGTGCCCCCGTTCGCTTCGGCTTCTTCGCCCTTTTCAATGGCCGCAAAAATCACGGATTTGTCATAGTCGCTTGAAATGTCGGGGGCTGGGTAGTGGCCCGCGAGTCGTGCGAAACAGTCATAAAAGAATTCTTTGAAGTCGTCAGGGTTCCCGTTTTCGTTCTCCCAATGCTTCAGCGAGTCGTCGGCGGCTTCGTCTTTGACTTTCTCCAGTTCTTCGGCCAGTGCATCCTGTTCGGCTTCGAGTTGGGCAATTTGGGCCAGTAGTTCAGCGGCCCGGGTGTCGCCCGCCATATAGGCGGCGCGTTCTTGTTCTTCGATGCGTTCGATGATGTCGCGCACGTCGATGATGTCGTCAAGGTGCATGGTTGAAGTTTCGATTGTCATGATCAAAAGGTCCTTACGGTTACGGGTTACAGGGAAAAAGCAAACACGGTCAACAGGTACAGGGCACCCAGTGCGAAGGCAGCACCCGCCCAAATCATCAGCGGGGCGGGTTCTTCAGTCTTCAGGGGTTCGGGGTGCAAATCGAGATAGTGCAGGGCGTGGCGGTTCATGGTGTCGAGTCCTTACAGTTACGGGTTGTTGATGTGCTCAATTCTAACCCATTGGGTCTGATTGTCAACAAGTCAAAGAAAAAAGTTTCTAGGTGCTTTCCCTTACCCAGTGGGTGTCCCTTTTATCAGTGGTGACAAAGTGCCCTTTTATCGCTGGGGGTCGATTCTGGAGATTCTGAAATTCTAGTGCTTTTAAAAAGTACTCTGATTTTCGCCTTGCCTGCGCGAAAGGTGAAAGTGTCGCCATCGAACAAAAAAAGGGTTTCCCGGACCCACTGGGTGCCCACTTTCCCCGATTTCTGGGGAATTTCCCCGACTTCTCGATTGAACCCCGGACCCACTGGGTGCACTCAATCCGTGCCCACTTTGCCCGCCCGAAGTACCCGGACACCTTGACCCACTGGGTGCAAGTGGTGCGTGAATCTCCGCACCCACTGGGTGCGCGGGTGCTGGGGTGCCCGTGCTGGGTGCGCGGTTGCAGTGGTGCCCGGGAGTCGCTGGGGCGAGGGGAGGGGGTAGGGCCAGCGGGGTCGATGGTCCGGCTACGTAGGCATCACAGAAACTCTGAAAATTTTTTAGAAAATCAGAAACCCAATGGGTTCCCTTATCCCATTACATCCCGGCAACACAAACTTCCATCACCGTGATAGACTCATGGCACTATGAAACAAGAGAACACTTCGTTCGTAGGCACGGCTGTCGCCAGTGAGAACCAACTGCCCAACTGGCTGACCGTGCCCGACCCAGCCCCCATCAAACCCTCGAAAGAGGCAAGGGCGCTGCTGCATGTCGAATATGAGCAGATATTCGAGCGTGTCGTTGAAGACATCTACCGGGGCCGATCCCTGCAATCCTTGATCGAAGATGACCACCGGGCCATCTCGTATGAGGACTTCCTGCGCTGGGTCAAGCGCGAACCCACCCGCCACGAACGATTCAAGGAAGCGCAGGAGATGCGTACCGAGTTTCTTGCGGGTGAGATTCTGGAAATTGCCGATGGGGTCGAGGCGATCGACGCCAACTCGAACGACACGGTGAACAGGGACAAGCTGCGCATCGACACGCGCAAGTGGCTCATGAGCGCCCACAACAAGAAACGCTACGGCGAGATCAAGCAGGTTGAACTCGGCGGCACCATCTCCATCACTGAGGCGCTGGCGCAGGCCCAAGCCCGGGTGATCGAGGGTGAGGTGATTGACGTGACACCTCGACTGGAGAACCGTGATGAGTGATGGTGGCAAAGGCTCCGCGCCTAGACCGATCCCCGACCCCCAGAAGTTCCGCGACAACTGGGACGCGATCTTTGGAAAGAAAACCAAATGAAAATCAAATGGCTTGATCGGCGAATTAGTGCACCCGGACCATATCTGTGCCTGTGTTTGTCTGAGGTCGAATATCGCGCTGCGATGAAACACTGCCGTCTGGAAATGACAGACCCGTGGATCAGAACCCCGCAAGCCGACGCGACAGTTCATCACGCTCATTCGGATCACGGGCAAGTAGCAATCGTCTGTATGCGCGACACACGAGATCGCAAACCTGTTGAGATTGCGGGACTACTTGTGCACGAAGCTGTTCACATCTGGCAAGAATGGTGTGCCTACTACGGTGAAGATCGCCCCGGGCGTGAGCAAGAAGCCTACGCCATCCAAGGAATCGCCCAAGAACTCATGGCTGAGTTTGCCCGCAGAATGGAGCAGTGATGCAGAAACCCCGGTACAGCCCAGAAGACGAGCAAACGCTCATGGCCCAGCTTTGGAGTCCTGCTCTCAAGGATGACCCCGAGGCGTTCGTGCTCTTTGTGTTCCCTTGGGGGCAGAAGAACACACCCCTCGAACACTTCAAGGCCCCTCGTGCGTGGCAGCGTAGGGCACTGCGCAGGATACGGGACTTCATCAAGGAGAACCGGGGCAAGCTAAGTAACGACCAGTTGATCGACGCGCTGCGCAGGGCTGTGTCATCGGGCCGGGGGGTGGGCAAGTCAGCACTCGTGTCGTGGCTGATCCTGTGGATGCTGTCCACTCGCATCGGCTCCAGCGTGATCGTGTCGGCCAACAGCGAGAACCAGTTGCGCAAGGTGACGTGGGGCGAGTTGACCAAGTGGGTCACGATGGCGATCAATGCCCACTGGTGGGAACCCACGGCCACAAGCCTGAACCCGGCCAACTGGTTGACTGAACTGGTCGAGCGTGATCTGCGCAAAGGCACCCGGTACTGGGGTGCCGAGGGTAAGCTGTGGAGCGAGGAGAACCCAGACGCCTATGCCGGTGTGCACAACATGGACGGCATGATGGTGATCTTCGACGAGGCCAGTGGTATCCCGGACAGCATCTGGTCCGTGGCTGCGGGCTTCTTTACCGAGAACATCTTGGACCGGTACTGGTTCGCGTTCTCCAACGGACGGCGCAACACCGGGTACTTCTACGAGGCCGTGGACGGCAGCAAACGGGAGTTCTGGGAGAGCGAGAAGATCGACGCCCGCACGGTCGAGGGCACCGACAAGACTATCTACCAGCAGATCATCAACGAGTACGGTGAGGACTCGGACGAGGCCCGGGTCGAGGTCTACGGCGACTTCCCCAAGTCGGGCCAAGACCAGTTCATCGCACCACACCTTGTCGATGACGCCATGAAGCGGCAACTGCACAAGGACATGACCGCGCCCATCATCGTAGGCGTTGACCCGGCCCGGGGCGGCATGGACAGCACCGTGATCGCCGTGCGCCAAGGCCGGGACATCGTGGCGATCAAGCGATTCCGAGGCGACGACACCATGACCACCGTGGGTCACGTCATCGACGCCATCGAGGAGTACCGGCCAGCACTGACCGTGATCGACGAGGGTGGTCTGGGTTACGGCATCCTTGACAGATTGACCGAGCAGAAGTACAAAGTGCGCGGGGTCAACTTCGGCTGGAAAGCCAAGAACCCGACCATGTGGGGCAACAAGCGGGCTGAGATTTGGGGTGCGATGCGCGACTGGCTCAAGACAGCCAGCATCCCGCAGGACAGGCTGCTCAAGAGCGATCTGGTCGGCCCGATGAAGAAGCCCAACTCGGCAGGCACCATCTTTTTGGAGGGCAAGAAGGAAATGAAAGCCCGTGGGCAAGCGTCCCCCGATGCTGCTGACGCCATCGCCGTGACCTTCGCGTACCCTGTGGCACATCGGGAGTACAATGACCGCACAATCACCCGGCGCAACGCTCAAAACGGTGCAGCCACAACTTCATGGATGGGGAGTTAACTGTGCCACTTGTCAAATCACCTTCAAAAGAGGCGTTTCGCAAGAACGTCAAGGCCGAAATAGCAGCCGGTAAGCCCCAAAAACAAGCAGTTGCGATTGCCTACTCGGTCAAGCGCGAAGCTGCCAAAAAACCCACAATGAAGCCCAAAAAATGACAATTCAAGCCCTGCAAGACTGCCTGATCGTGCGCCCAGACATGGAAAAACACGAGCTTTTTATCCTTTTGAAGCAGAAACAAACAGGCACAGGTGTGGTAATCTCCGCTGGCCCTGACGCAAAAGACGTGAAAGTCGGCGACAAGGTGCTATTTGGTGATTCCATCGGACAGGATTTGAAGTGGGAAGGCGATAACCTGCTTGTCATGAGGGAATCGCACACGCTTGGTGTATTTGACGCATGAGATTAATCAGCCGGTCTGAAGCAATGGCGCAGGGTTTGCCGCGCTATTTCACAAACACGCCTTGCAAGCATGGGCATGTTGCCGAACGACAGGTTACTAATTACGGCTGTTGTGTCTGCGCCGACAATGCTTTCAAAAAATGGTACGCCGATCACTCAGCGGATCACTTGAAGCACGTCAACAAGTGGCGGCAGAAAAACCCAGACAAGGTTTCAGCTATTCGCACAAAATGGTCGGAAAGCAACCCCGAAAAGGTCCGACAATCGACCAAAAACTGGAAACGCTCTAATCTGAGCAAGGTGGCTGAATCAGCAACGCGCCGCCGCGCCGCCAAAGACTTGCGGATGCCAGATTGGCTTACTTCCGCAGATCGACTAGAATTCGACACGGTTTACGCATACTGTGCGGCACTTCGTTCCGCTGGCTTGGACTATCATGTTGACCATATTGTCCCTTTGCGGGGAAAATCGGTGTCAGGTTTGCACGTTCCTTGGAACCTGCAAGTGATACCTGCCGTTGAAAACATGAGCAAAGGGAATCGATTTCAATGAAAGACACCACCGGAATCGTAGCCGCAGCAAATGTGGCAAAAAACGGACCGAACCCGTCAAAAGGCGGTTCCGAGGACATTCTGACCGTTGCCCGTTCACGCATGAAGATGGCGATGGCGGCGTTTTCCCAGACTCGGGAAGACGAACTCGACGACCTGCAGTTCTACGCAGGCTCCCCAGACAACCAGTGGCAGTGGCCTGCTGACGTGCTCCAAACTCGTGGTGCCGTGCAGGGTCAAACGATCAACGCCCGCCCGTGCCTCACCATCAACAAGCTGCCGCAGCACGTTCATCAAGTGACGAACGAGCAGCGCATGAACCGTCCCGGCATCAAGGTGATCCCGGCTGACGACAAGGCCGATGTTGATGTGGCAGACGTGTTCAACGGCGTGATTCGCCACATCGAGTACATCTCCGATGCTGACGTGGCCTACGACACCGCTTGCGAAAACCAAGTGTCCTACGGCGAAGGCTACATCCGTCTGTTGACCGAGTACTGCGACGAGAAGACGTTCGATCAGGACATCAAGATTGGGCGCATTCGCAACAGCTTTAGCGTCTACATGGACCCCATGATCCAAGACCCCACGGGCGCAGACGCCCGCTGGTGCTTCGTCACGGAAGACCTGACCAAAGCTGAGTACGAGCGTCTGTACCCCGATGCAGCGCCCATCAGCACCCTCATGAGCCTTGGCGTGGGCGATCAGTCCATTGCCCAGTGGATCGGTGAGAACACTGTCCGCATCGCCGAGTACTTCTACATCGAGTACGAGAAGCAGACGCTTAATCTGTACCCCGGCAATCAGACTGCGTTCACGGGCACACCCGAGGACAAGACTCTGCGCATGATGTTCGGCAAGCCGATCCGCACCCGCGAAGCTGACCGCAAAAAGGTCAAGTGGTGCAAGATCAACGGCTACGACATCCTCGAAGAACGCGAGTGGGCCGGTGCCTACATCCCCGTGGTGCGCGTGGTCGGCAACGAATTTGAGGTGGACGGCCAGATGTACGTGTCGGGCTTGGTGCGTAACGCCAAGGATGCCCAGCGCATGTACAACTACTGGGTGTCGCAGGAAGCTGAAATGCTGGCGCTGGCCCCCAAAGCCCCATTCATCGGGTACGGCGGTCAGTTTGAAGGCTACGAGCAGCAGTGGAAGACTGCCAACACGAACAACTGGCCCTACCTTGAGGTCAATCCAGACGTTACAGACGGCCAAGGCGCTGTGTTGCCACTACCCCAGCGGGCACAGCCTCCAATGGCCTCCAGCGGCCTGCTGCAAGCCAAGGCGGGTGCTGCTGAAGACATCAAGTCGGCCACCGGCCAGTACAACGCATCGCTGGGCATGACCAGCAACGAGCGTTCCGGCAAAGCCATCTTGGCCCGCCAGCGCGAAGGCGACATCGGCACCTATCACTACGTTGACAACTTGGCCCGTGCGATCCGTCACATTGGCCGTCAACTCGTGGACCTGATCCCCAAGATTTACGACACCGAGCGCATCGCCCGCATCATTGGTGAAGATGGTGAACCATCGACAGTCAAGATGAACCCGATGCAGGAAGAACCTGTCAAGCGGATCGTGGACCAAGAGGGTGTGCTGATCGAGAAAATTTACAACCCTGCTGTCGGCAAGTACGATGTGCGCGTGATCACCGGTCCCGGCTACGCTACCAAGCGTCAAGAGGCTCTGGAGAGCATGGCCCAGTTGCTGCAAGGCAACCCACAGTTGTGGCAAGTGGCTGGCGACCTGTTCGTCAAGAACATGGACTGGCCCGGTGCCCAAGACCTCGCCAAGCGGTTCAAGAAGACCATCGACCCCAAAGTGTTGGCCGACGAAGACGATCCAGCTTTGGCCGCTGCCAACCAGCAGATGGAGGCAATGGCCGCTGAGATGGAAAACATGTTCAACATGCTCCAGAACGTCAACAAGAGCATGGAAGCCCGTGATCTAGAGATCAAGCAGTTTGAGGCCGACATCAAGGCATATCAGGCCGAAACACAGCGAATCAGCACCGTGCAGGCCGGTATGTCGCCCGAGCAGATTCAGGACATCGTGATGGGCACCATTGCCGCAGCGATGGACACTGGCGATCTGGTCGGCGGTGCTCCACAAATGCCTGAAATGCAGATGCAACAGCCCCAAATGGCCCCTGAACAGGGTCAAATGCCACCTGAAGGGATGATGTAATGAGTTGCGCTGATTTTATGGGTGAATTGTTCTTGGCGCGGGATGTGGCCCATTCCGTCCACCTCAACACCCGTTCATACTCAAAACACAAGGCGTTGGGACACTTCTACGAGGATGTGTTGGACGCCGCCGACAAGTTTGCCGAGGCGTACCAAGGCCGTCATGGTCTAATTGGACCCATCTCGCTCAAGTCAGCCCGCAAGGACGGTGCAATCTTGCCGTTCTTGGAGGACTCGCTGGCCTACATCGAGGAAAACCGATACAAGGTCTGCGGCAAAACCGACACGACATTGCAGAACATCATTGATGAAATCATTGCTGTTTACCTGTCGGCTATTTACAAGTTAAAATTTCTGGCATAAGGAGCCATCATGGAACTTCTCAACCCCCTCGCCAAAGCCAACTTTCCGGCTCAAACCGCCGCTTTCACGGGCACAGCGGCCAACACATCTGGTTGGCCCGCTGGCCCCGAAGGTGTTGTGGTTTGGTCCACAGAACCCTGCTACGTTGAAGTTGGTGAGGGTGCTGTGGCAACGACCGCCAGCACACCGATTCCCGCATTCACACCGATCCCGTTCAAAGTCCCCACTGGCACATCTGGCCTGTGGCGAGTGAGCGCCATCCAGATTTCCGCTGGTGGTACGGTGTACTGCAAACCGATGAACACCAAATGAGTTTCCTTGCTGCCCGCAACGCCATCGGTATCGGGCTGGGTGGCATCATTTCGCTTTTTGGGGGTCGCAGTAGCGAACAAGCCCAGAGCAACCTTCTTACCGAGTCCGGCGACAACCTCGTACAAGAGGACGGCGGCTTGATCTTGTTGGAGTAACACATGCCCGCTGTCAGTCTATCCCCTATTGCTGGCGCTGGTTGGCAATTTTTCGACAACAACGGCAATCCGTTGTCAGGTGGCAAACTGTTCACCTACGCCGCTGGTACCACCACCAATCAAGCTACTTACACATCGTCTTCCGGCAACACTGCTCACACGAACCCAATTATTCTGGATTCCGCTGGCCGAGTGCCCGGTAGCAGTGAAGTGTGGTTGGCAGATGGTCAGCGGTATAAGTTTTTGCTGAAGACCAGCGCAGACGTTCAGTTGTGGAGTGCCGACAATGTGTCAGGCATCAACGATTTCAGTGGCTTGTCGCCGATCATTTACAACAGCACCGGTGATGGCACTACGGTTGCGTTCACTCTCGCCAGCGCCCCCGCAAGCGAGAACAGCACAAACGTCTACATCAACGGTGTGTACCAGCAGAAAAACACATACTCGGTGTCAGGTGTGACATTGACGTTTTCTCAAGCGCCACCGATCACATCTACGATTGAAGTGTCTTATTTCTAAGGAACCATCATGGCCGATTTAAAAATTTCCCAACTATCCGCTGCTACCGCGCTTGCGGGCACCGAAGTTGTTCCTGTCGTTCAAGGTGGCTCCACCAAGAAAGCAACGATTGACCAAATCCTTGCACCTGCTTCTGGAAAAGGCATCAATTTTGCTGCCGCTGGTGGCGACACGTTGACGATTTACGACGAGGGTACGTGGACGCCTGTTGTGACATCGAGTGTTGGAACCCTTTCAAGTGTTAGCGCAACCGGAACCTACACGCGAATCGGGCGTCAAGTGCACGTGGCGTACAACGTGCTGATCTCTGCAAACGGAACAGGTGCTGGTTCCATCAAGGTGGCAGGCTTGCCCTTCCGAATCGAAAATAACCGACCATACGGTGTCGGCAATGAAACAGACGCTGTTGGCTTTAACATCATTTCGCAAGGTATTGTTGGAACAGATTACGCACTGGTTTTGACATTTGCGGGACTGTACCCCGGTGGTTCTGGATACCGCCTGCAAGGTGATTTCACCTACACTGTGTAAAGGTTGAACATGTCCTTAACCAAAGCAACCTATTCGATGATCTCTGGCGCTGTGGTCAACGCATTTGACTTCATGACGCCAGCGATGATTGCCGATGTGCAGGCTCGTACAGGTCTTGTAGACACGACTGCCGCGATTCAAGCAGCATTGAACTCTCTTGGTGCTGGTGGTGGTGTTGTACGCTTGCCGAAAGGAAAGTACAAGACAACAGCAATGCTCACAGTTCCGACATGTGTGAGCCTCATCGGCGATGGTCAATTTGGTGGTGTCAGTGCTTACGACCAAGGGTCAACAACGATCCTCGGTGAGCACAACAATCCTGCGATTTTGAGTCTTGTCGGGTCTGTGTCTTGCACAATATCCGATCTTTGTTTGCAGACGGCTGCTGCTCGACCATATCCTCAGACCGGTCTACTGTTGGGTCGTAGCACCACAGCGTCTGCTGGTTACCACAAGATCATGCGAATCTCGGCATACGGCAACTTTGATGTAGCCAACGTGTACGCCATCGCCAGTGAGGACAACTACTGGGAAGACATCAATCTGTGGAACTATGCGTTGGGCAACGCCAAAAATTGCTTCTACACAAGCATTGGCAACAGCGACCCGAACATGACGCAGCCGTTGGTCACTTCGTCCAACGTGGACAACGTGTTTGTTCGTTTCTGGTTCACCAACAACCGACCAGACGCAGACGCCTCGTGCATCTACCTTGACAACGCTGAAGGCATGGGTAGCTGGTCGTTCTTTGGTGGGTATTGCACTGCTGCTGGTGGCTCCTACGTCACCATCAACAACGGTGCGATTGACGCACTGTCGGCTCTTGGTCCATTCACGTTTGCAGGATTCAACGGTGAGCGTTTGGCTGGTGGCGACCCGTTGTACGGGTTTAACCTGTTGGCGGGCACACCTGTTCAACTGCGCGGCCTGTTTA